>OU015761.1:72360646-72434803 GCA_907173295.1 Fagus sylvatica
TTTATAGCCATTATTTCAAGAAGTGTAAAAAAAAACAAAACAAAACAAATATCTATATATTTAAAATAATTTTTATTATTTATTTAAATAATCTACTATAATTTTTGTTTTAATAAAAATAGTTAGATCTCACATTTTTTTTTTCTTTTCTAAATAGATCTCACATGTTGCGCATGCATTATATGGCTTGCACGTATTAACATCATTTGAAGTGATTTTACCAGCTAAGTGTGTTTGTACAAAAAATACAATTTTAGCCCACCATGCATGAGTTTAATGAATTGGCTAAGTTATTGGGCCAAATGAATAGTAAATTTAAAAGGCCCAAGTCCTTTTTAATAAGCTCAAGTCTTATTTCAATATTATAAGTAGGGACAATTACATTTTAGTATTTTACCTACTTGTGATATGATCTATTTTAATGTTGCCTACATTTGGTAGGGGTGGACAAAACCCGTTAAACCCGACTCGCCCGACAAATCCGCCCGAACCGATCGCCCGCCCGCAAGCCATATTCGGACGGATATGGATTAGGATTTTTTTATTTTTCAGGTTTTCGGACGGATATCGGATTTCACATATTTTGTCGGGTGGATACCCGCCCGCCCGACCAACTAAACCTTTAATATTTATAAAATAAAAAAACACTCTCATCTCACTGACTCTCTCTCTTCTCTCATCTTTTTCATTTTTTTCCCCCTCCCTCACTCCTCCCGACCTCCATCTCCCTCTCCCTCTCCCATTTTCTTTTCGGTTTCACAAAAAGAAACCTTGAATCTCCACCGCTGGCGTGGTCCGATCTCCACCGCCACACCGTCGATCTCCATCGCCACAAATCACGTCGATCTCCACCGCCACACTGTCCGATCTGCACCGCCACACCGTCCGATCTGCACCTCCAAATCTCTCACCGCCATGTAAAGGTTCCAGATCCGATGAGGTCACCGTCCGATCTGCACCTCCAAACCTCTCACCGCCATGTAAAGGTTCCAGATCTGGTGAGACCTCACCGGATCTGGTGAGATCTCCCCGAATCTGGAGAGATCTCGCCGGATCTGGTGAGATCTCGTCGAATTTGGGCTAGATCTCACCGATTCTGCCACGGCATCAGCTTCACCTTCGCCGATTCTGTCCAATATTGGTGTATTTGCTGATTTTTTTTTGTTGTGTTTTGTTGATTTTTTGTTATGGTGAGTTTTTGGTTGCGGTGATGTTTGTTGTTGGCTTGTTGGGTGATTTTTAATTTGTTTGTTGTTGTAACGGCCAAAACCTGCGAAACCCGACCGACCCGTTCGCCAAAACCGATTAACCGAACCGCCCGATCCGACCACCTTAATGGATGGTCAACGGGTTGGGGCTTTGCAAACCCGACTCAGTCGGGTAGGACCCCCCCACACCCGACCCGAACCCACCCCTAACATCTGGTTTGAAAAACACGGTACCAAAACTTCATTTTTTAGGAATTATCATATCATCGTACCGTACCGTACCCGTACTGTTTGTACCCAAAAACCTACCTATGCTTCTTAATAATTTAGAAGTAAAGATGATAGTTCTATACAATAGAAATTTTTTCCCCGCATCAACAGATTTGCCGTTGTTTGTGGCATGCCATGTACAGGCAGGGGTGGAATTATAGGTTGGCTAGGTTAGGCTATACCTATATTTAAAAAAAAAAAAAAAAAAAAGTATAGCCTAAATTAAGCAATTAGCCCAACCCAAAATAAAATTAGTTTAGTCTAAATTAAGCAATTAGCCCAGCCTTTAAGCCATCTAACTCAGCCCAAATATCTAGCCCTCTAACATAAAATTAGCCCAAACTCCAATAGCCAAAACTAATAAAGCACATGGGTCTTAAAGCCTAAAAAACACTTGATAAAAAAAAAAAAATTGCTAATCTAGCTTTATCACATAACTACTAGACAAAAACAAAATGTGTTTAGGCTAGTAAAACAAATCCCAAATCTGAAAATCCTTAACGATCCAACAAAAAATCTTAAATCCGCAATCCAATATCAACACTAAATAAATCTCAAATCACCATTTACAAATTTACCCATTGTAGACTGTGAAATCTAATATTAGTGATATATAAGTGAGAGTAAGAATGATTATTCGGTAGTCCATGACTACAAATAAAGGCGTAGACCACCTCTCACATGAATGATGAGTCCCACCACATGAATGGTGGGTCCCACTAATTAAATTCATGATAGGACCCACCACTCTGTGAGAGGGAATATTACGCATTTATTTGTAATCTAGAAATACTGAATAATTTTCCGTGAGAGTAATACAATGACTCAAAAAAAAGTAATGATATTTGAAATTTTTTGTTGTTTGCATTTGCTTTACTGTGTTTGAATTGTCTTACTGTGGGGGTAGGCAAACAGTGTGTGAATTGTGTTGTGTTTTTATGTTTGTTATTGATTTATTGGTTGTGCTGAGTGTAAGTGAGAGGTTATGTTGGGGCTTAGTGCATTGGACCATTATTGATGATTCTTAGATGCATATTTTTGTATTTTTGTTTTTTAATGTTGTATAAAAATTAGTTTTAATTTTAATTTTAATTTTGATTTTTTGTGATTTACTTACAACCAATATTATATGTCTAAAATCTAATAAATAATATAAATTAAATAACATATAATAAATAATATAATATATATATATAAAAGCAGAGACCTTCAGCTGAGGTTCTTTCCATTTGGCATGCTTAGAATTTGACATGTGCTGAGATTTTTTTATTTATTTTATTTAAATAAAAAATAAGATTAAGAAGATAAATATTAATTAAAAAATTAAGATGAAAATAAAGATTAAGAAAAAATTAAGATGAAGATGAAGATATTAAGAAAAAAAATTAAGATGAAGAAATAAAAAAATTAAGATGCAGATAAAGATAAAGAAAAGATTAAGATGAAGATAAAGATAAAGATTAATCTCTTCTATTTATAAATACTCTGAAAAAAATTAAGATGATAAATGATACTATTTATAAATACACGTTAAAACCTATAATATTGCAAATATTTTGCTTTGGTTAATGTTTGTTTTTGGGTGTGATGAATTAAGTTGAATGATGTGGCTTTCGATCATTTGAACATGTTGGTAATTGATGAGGTTAGTTAGGTTTATTGCTTCTTGAATTATGCATTTTAGTTACAGGAGCAGAGCAAGTCTTGAATGGGTTCATGACTATACCTAACAAACCTTGTTGAATAAAAAGGTAATAGACAAGCCTACATATATGGAAAGCATAATATCAAAGTGTATTGAGCAACTTTTGGATCTAATGGACCATGTTGAAAATGTAGGGATTGAAGAAATTGTTGAAATAATCTGTAAGTTTGCAAAACATGGTGAAGAAGTGGTAGACATGGTTGTTAAAATCGGGATTCTATCTTGAATCGTTGGAAGGATTTCGTAAATCGAATTGTAGATTTGAATCAATCGTAAGATTCTACTTTGTAAATAAAAAAATTATATAAATAAATAATTCATAACATATGTTAAAGAATCATTGAAAAATAAATAGTTTACATAGAAACTTTAATAAGTTCAACTACTAAATACCAAATGACAAATTTCAAATTTCAAACTTTCAAGTTCTAAGTTTTAATACCACATAACCACAAACATATATAATGTTCCAAATAATAACACTACACAAATAATAATGTTTCCCAACCATTTTCCATAATGGTAATTTTGTGACAAAGTAACACATTACTTATTGTTCGATGTGAATAACCAAGATCTTTATTAATTTGATGAATGTTTTCCTCTAATGGGAGACTTTCACCAGAAACAAGATTTTCATCAATGTTGTTACTTCCATCTAAATCATCTATGGGAAGATCATCAAAATCTCTTAATTCGTTTTCAAGTTCACAATCACTAAGATTATGAATTTCTTTATCATTTTCAAGTCTCACTCTCCATTACTTCTGTTTCTGTAGTTGTATTCATGTGCGAGACTTACTACTTTAGGGAATTATGGTTTGTTTTGCTTTTTATTTTATTTAATGGGCTATTTCGGTATTTGGACTACCAAAATACTAAAAATTAGTCCAATACAAGCCAAATTTTCATTGGAGGCCAAAAAATAAAATAAAATAAAAAAATCATCTGGAAGCTTGGAAAACCATGGCATAGGAAAAGAAAAAAAATACCCAAAAATATTTTCCTTACTCTGCCCCGGTACACCGGCCCATAGAAAAAGAAAAACATTTCATGTGGAAGATTGGCAAGTAAGATATTCAAAACATACGATTCTCACGTGGAAGCTTGGAAAACCATGGCATAGGAACACACCCCAGCAAAGTCCCTCGTGGATGGCAAAAAATCAACTTAAATCAAATGCAGCTGTAAGACCGGATGCTACATTCACTGCAACTATCTCCAGAGATTCTTTTCGAAGAATCAACTGTTTCTGTGTGTGGACTTCTAGGCAGCACTTGATGCGATAAAAGGATGGAAACTATATATTTGGCCAAGAAAACCAATACATAATTTTTTAGTTGAATTCATCATAGGGTAGTCCTAGTGAGCTTGATTAATGGCTCATCCATTAGATCTATTATTTTGGATATCAAATCTATCTTGGAAACCTTTCCCAGTTTGTTTTTTGATTTTTTTCTCTAAGGTGTACAAATTTTGCCCTGAATCTTGCAAAGTGAGCTGCTAATTGTAATTATTGGGGAGGAGATGGTCAGAGATTTGGATCAATTTTCATTTCAGAAGAACAAGATAATATTTGATATAGAATTTTCATACTTCAATCCATAACAAGGAAAAAGGAAAGTCAACTCAACTGGCATACAACAAAATATATACATCTTTGTAATATAAATAACGAAATGTGGCAGATCAGATAACCGGACTTAGAGTATCTCTAAGGCCAAACTGATTCAACAGATATCCTGGGTTCCTCCAGATTTTCCACTACCATCTCTTCCGACGAATTGTTGTTCCTGTTGGTCTCGTATCTCAGAGGCTTTCTGGCAGGAAAGGCTGTGGCAGCACCAGCACCAGCACCAGCACAAGAAGAAAAAGAAGAAGAAGTTGTGAAGAAATCTGGTTTAGTGTTTTGGCTATGGGGACAAACAAGTTCAGATAAAATAAGTACAAGAGAAGCCATGGGAATTAAATTAAGCAAATGAATTTCGCTGACTTGGGATTTTGGGTTGTTGGAATTAAAGCAAATATTCCCTTTATTTATAGTGTTGTAGAAGTGGAAGAACCGAAGAAGAAAAGCCCACTGTTTTAAATTTCTCATTATATAACTATGACTATGAGAATAGGAAAACCAGGGGTTCTACTTTCCACAAGCCGCTGATTCTGATGGTTTATGTCGCAGAATGCTGCTAGTTGTTTTTGCCTTTATGGTTCCTTTGTGCCGAGTGTCATTTTTCTTTGACTTAAATATTTCTCGCTTTTTTGGGAAAGTGCTCGGTAGGGATGCCAATGGGGCAGGTTTGGGTCTGGGATCCCATCCCCCGTACCTGCCCCACAGGGTATCCGTGAGTACCTGTCCCGTCGCGATATAAATTCCTTATTAATTTCTTTTTTTCTTTTTCAAAAATTATCTATGACAATAATAAATTTACTTGCATCAATTTACATGAAACAACAGTCTACAAAAAGATAACAATCTCATAATGATATTATGACGAAATATTCCAAAAACCACTAAGTTGTAAAACATGAAATTCAAATTACAATCTCATTGTTCAGAAAAATAAAAATCTCATAATAATTAAATGACAAATTGTTCCAAAATACCATCTAAATGCAAAACATCAAATTCAAATTACAAATATTATATTCACTTGTGACACGCTTTCCAACTATTTAGGATCTTCAACATCATCAAGCATGCTTCAGATTATGCAATCTTTTGGCATAGGTGAAGAACCTACAACCAAAAAGAACAATAAATAAATAAACATCATCAAATATTTAACATGCAAAAAATACATATTTATCTTGATTTCATGAGATAAAAAAAAAAAAAGGAAAGGCTTAAATACATTGTTAGTCCCTAAAGTTTACTCAATGAGCACTATTAGTCCCTGAAGTTTAAAATGAACGCTATTGGTCTCTGAAGTTTCAAAACTGATCGTTAATAGTCTTTCCATCCAACTCCGTTAGTTAGTATGCCTACGTGACTAACGGAAATATGATGTGGTATTTTTTAAATTATGTGGCAATTTTAAAAAATAAAATAAAATTACACATCAGCATTCAGACCCAAATTATTTGACCCGGATCCATATTAAATAACCCATTTTCATCAATTTTTTTTTTTTTAGATTTGACCCATATTCACGTTAAGCACAAAAGCAAATTCCCAAATTTAGATTGACCCATCTCTCTCAGCCCTCTCTCAGCCTCGACACTACCCCCATCAATCTCCTCCACCCATCACCAGACACCAGCCTTCTGTTAGCTGAAGCTCCTCCATTCCGGCGCCTCCCACCCACGACTGTCCAAGCAGAGAAGAGAGGTATTTCTCAACCTAACAAACCTCTCACCATTTTTTCAAGCATTGGTATTAAACGAAACCACTAGAGCATAATTTCTCACTAATTTGCTAAATGTTAATCCCACTGAGATTTGTCAATGAAGATATCTATCATAATAGGATTTGTGAAAATGGGATCCAGGTAAGACAAAGGGGTGTCCAGTTATGAGGAGGGCAAAAATAGAGAATTGCCATAGCAAGAGCCATTCTAAAAAATCCCCCCATTCTTTTGCTTGATGAGGCTACAAGTGCACTTGATTTAGAGTCAGAGAAGCTGGTTCAAGACGCCCTTGAGAAGACTATGCTGGAGAGGACAGTCATCATAATCGCGCACAGAATGTCAACTATTATTAATGCAGAAATCATTGCAGTTGTAGAGAATGGACAAGTTACAGAGACAGGAACACACCATAGCTTGTTAGAGACCAACAAATTCTACAACAACTTATATAACATGCAGAGCTTGAAACCAGTTTTGAGGGGGGCTTTTGTTGCTATGCCACGTGCCATAATGAGATTGGTTGGAACGTTGATTGAGCTTTTAAGGGTAAGAGAGTTGAACCCAAAATTCAACCGAGGGCCCAAAAGCCAGCCCAAGGGCTAATGGGGTAGCTTCCTTAAAAGGCTTTGAATTGAGTCTGCTAGCCCATATCAGCATGAATAGTAGCACTACAATCCAATGAAATAACTTGTGTTAGTCAAAACCCAAAACAAGGGTTAAGTGAGACTTTCCATATCTTGTAAAGGACTTGAAATATAGATAATACTTTGAAATAATTGTAATATAACTTAGATTTATTAAATAGATATTAAATATTAATAGTTTCATCAATAATTGACGTTTGCCAAAGCATGAAGGTGCATTTGTTAGTTAAAGCTCAAAACAAGGATGAAATGAGGGTTTTCCATATTTTGTAAAGAGCTTGAACTCAAGATAATAATTTGGTAATAGAACATAAATTGAAAAGAGGATAATACTTCCCTTAAGAACCGATGTCTGCCGGAGTGCAGAACAAAGTCTGCCATGCTTGAATCAAGAAAAGCAGTAGCAGATACAGTAGGAAAATGGTCCAACATGAGAGTTTTGTTAATAAGAGTCCAAAGAAACAATGGAACGAGACTTTCCACTATTTCACAGGGGATCTGGACTTAAAGTATAGCAACTTTAACTGAAATGGACATAAAATCATTAATGCCTTGATTTACCGCTGATATCTGTTATAACAAATAGAACCCTTAATAATGAACTTGTAGAGACATAAAAGAGTTTGACTAAGCGGGAGAGAGTCAGTCCTATGAAGCATGCATGGGGTGAAATGAAAGTATTTAAGCCTTTGAGGTGTGAGTCTCAAGGTTGAAGAAGACCATGAGCTCAATATAGTATCTATGGCTGTAACCCAGATTTTTGCCATGAGGCATTTTTGGAGGTATGAGCTTAGATCATGGTGTATTGGGCTTAGGTTGCTGTTTAGGGTTAAGGACCAGAGTTTTAAGGTCGAAGGATAACCTTAGAACTCTCTGCTTGAGAAGATCAACTAGAGAATGCTCTAGAGAAGAATAGTCTGACTACTGCTGTAATGAGTTTCAGACCATCCTTATATTCTCATTGGTGTTGTGATTTGATTTGATTGTGGTTTAGTGTTTGGGATAATGAGGATGATCGAAAATGGTTAAGATTGTGATGTTTAAGCTTATCCTTAAGGTGGTGTTTAAGGGTCTTATTTATAGATGGTTTTTGGTGGGAATCAACCTTAATCATGAGGTTTCAAATATCAAGGAGAAGAGATAAGATTCCCTTGATGATGGGCTGGTTATGCATGCTTATTGGCTTTGGTTTCCATGAAATAACAGTCATGCCTCCCAGTAGGCGTAGGGCAATTATTCCGGTGGAATCCTAGGCCTATAAGACTAACTCCCCTCCTCCAAACCAAACTCTCTAAGTCTTACAAGTGGAGGAGTGAACCTAGCACAGATCTGGGTTGTAGTGGTCACTCCCTCAGCCTTTATTGGCTAGTTGTGTGATGATTATGAAGATTAAATATGGTTTTCCATGCTGTCACGCATTACTGCCGCGTCTAGTGGCCAATGGTGGTCGGAGCTCTTGTCATGATTACTATTCCGGTGACCAATGAATAGGTTGCAGACCTATTGGCTTGAAGAAGATAAACCATTATGTTAGCCTCAAGGTTTCAATAATTATTAATTGGCTAATTAATCCAAGCTTCATGTAGTTTTGATGATAACTTGCTTTTATTTTCATGAACTAATGTTTATGTTTTAAAGCTTAATTTTGACATGATTTAATTGGACAAATGGCCAATTCAAATATCAAGGTTGATTGGAAGATCAAAGTTCAAGACTAAACAAAGAAATATAAAGACAATGCCGAGACATGAGAAGTTAGGTTAAAGTTTATTAAGATTTGATCTGCTGCAGAGCATTAAGCCAATAGTCATGATTCTCAGTTGCATTTTGGACCAATAAATGAGCTTGTTTATGTCTCCCATGTCTAAAATAAATTAAATGAATAGGTTGCAGACCTATTGGCTTGAAGAAGATAAACCATTAATGTGTGCTTGCTTGCTTTTAATGAGTCTCATGCAAAGGGGTTGATTGGCTTCTAAATATATGCTGTTAGGTTACTACTGCAGAGCATTAAGCCAATAGTCATGATTGAACAATCTCAGTTGCAAATCATTTTGGACCAATTTTGAAATGAGCTTGTTTATGTCTAAGTAGTGAAAAGGATTTTTCACTCCATGTCTAAAAATAAATTAAATGAGGAAGAAGATTTGCACTTTCCAATCATTGTGTTTGATTTTCCAATTCTGTAAAAGTAAGAGAGAGAAATGTGGGCCCCATGGAGAGTTATTCCTTGTTTCAGCTTTTATTAAATACTGTTCTAACTTCTTGGGACCCATGGACAACCTGTCCCAAGTTGGCCAAGGCTGAGTTAAGGCTTTGGGTTTTCACTTGGGCCTTATTTATTCAATACATATCCTCTTTTAGGCTCGAAATAATGTACAGAGCTGATAGGAGGAATAATTGGGTTGGGCTTCTAATTGGGCATGGCCAAGTTCTCCGTAATGGGCCCAATTAATTCATTTAGTACCAGATCTTGAGGCCTATCTCGGCTGGGTTAGTGAGCAGCAATGATAAATGGGCCAAACCTTTAAGTTGTGCTTGTTGGACTTAGCAGCAATTTCCTTATTTGAGCCCAATCAATTGGTAAGGGGGTCAATTCATTTTAGAGCCGAAAAAATGGGCATCTACACTAGTTTGTGACTCGAGGTTAGTTCACACTCAAATGCCCCCTGCTTAAACATTTTAATAAAACATAAAGAATGAAAACTCTACCCGCCTATTATGTTAGTTGATTGAGGCTTATTATGTTATTTGACTGACAGAGTCACAAACTCCGCTGAAGAACCTGGATGTTTCCAGCAACAGGTTTCATCTCAAGAAAATGAGCAAAAGGAGGAACATAGAGAGCCTAACAAATATCTTGATGACTATCCCAAGCAAGAGGACCAGAAAGGAAGAAATACAATTATATTCTTCAGGATTTGGTTTGGCTTGAAAAGGGGGAGCTTGTAAATATTGTTATTGGCTCCCTTGCAGCAGCTTTCTTTGGCATGATAGAAA
The DNA here is from genome assembly GCA_907173295.1 of Fagus sylvatica. Classification (NCBI taxonomy): domain Eukaryota; kingdom Viridiplantae; phylum Streptophyta; class Magnoliopsida; order Fagales; family Fagaceae; genus Fagus; species Fagus sylvatica. The sequence goes on from OU015761.1 coordinate 72,370,821, forward strand.
GTATTAAGTATGGAAAAATTCAAGGCTTCTCCTTTTGCTTATGGAACATTGCACATGCCGTTGCTTTGGTACACAACAATTTTAATTGAAAGAAAGCAAGCCACCTTTGAAAATGGCATCAGATCATACCAAATTTTCTCTCTCACAATACCTTCAATCACCGAGTTATGGTTGATCTCCACTGTCATCTCTGCCATCAGTATACTAACTCCTGCTTTCCAAACCCTTGATCGTAAAACTGAAATTGAACGTACATAGCTTTGGATGATGTCAATTTGTTATAGTTTGGACTATGTATTTATGTTAGTATGTCTTATGTATTTAGGATGTATCTAAATGACAATGTAATGTACCATTGTTTTTAAATGATGTTATGAACTAAGAAGCGCACATTGTCCCCATTTGATGAATTTTTTTTTTCAAAGCAATTTATCATGCAGCATCGAGACCTTATTTGCTTCATGCAACAACTTTCTCTGGCATGATAGAAAATACATCAAAGGTACTTACTCTTTTTGTTTTGTTAGCCTGAGTTTTTGCCTTATTTGCTTCATCCGTAGCATCTTTGCGCCTCCTCTTGTTATGTCCTATTACCCCACAACTGGCAAACAGGGCCATTTTTTCTCTGCATCTTATAGGGATCTTTGAGCTCACCATGTTCCCTCCTCCTCTTTTTTTTTGGGTCTACCCGCTTGTCTTCTCCATGGAGGAAGTGGAGTTTCTCTATCATTCCGTGGCCACAAATTAGGACCATTAATAGGATACACACATGGCCCATATGCTTGAGTGAAGGACACCGCACTATAGCAAGTATGCACATAGTCTTCAATATTGTGATCATCAGATGCCAATGCAGCTATAGAATGTGCACAAGGAATCTCAGACATATCCCATGCCCCACATGAGCATGTTTTATGCTCTATGTCAACTATGTACTGCTTGACACATATATTTCCTTTATATGTAACCTCAAACTTCGACAAACTCTTATTCCCACAACAAGTTGGAACCCATTCTCTACTATTGCTTTTTTCAACCTCTAGTTTGTTTTGGATTCTAGGACATATAGGACCCTGATACTTAGCAATCATTTGCTTCATCTTAACATAACAACCCATCAGATGCAATCTAATCTCCTCCATCATAGTGATTATTGGTTTATCCCTATAATCCAATATTTGCGAATTAAAAGTTTCACACCCATTGTTGGTTAGTGCATCACACTTGGAATTGGTTCTAAATTTTGCTCTAGTCCAAAATTCCTTTTCAACTGCTTCCAACCATTCCCATGCCTTCATGTTTAACTTCTTGATCTTTTCCATTTAGATCTTGAACTCAGTCATGTTAGTCGCCCTTGCAGCTGCCCACATGCAATCCTTCAGTAGCTTACCTTTGTGTTCCTTACTAAAGTTATTATATAAGTGTTGAACACAATGTCGATGGTCCATTTCTGGCATGAGTGTTTTAAACGTTTCGACCAATCCCTATGACAAATACATGACCACAAAATAATTTGATGTGTTAGAATGTAATTGATAGATAGGTACATTGTCCAGGGAAAATAAAAACAATAAGTAACGACAATTCACCTTTTGTTGGTCAGACATGAACGTCCTATTTTTTTTTCCCAACATCCTTCAGTAGATTCGTCATGAACCATGTCCATGAGTCCTTCGTTTCCGCCTCAACTACAGCAAATGCAATCGGGTAGACACCATTATTGCCATCTTTGCCTACTGCTATTAGGAGTTGCCTTGGATACTGACCCTTCAAGTGACATCCATCAACACCAATGAATGGTCTACAACAATCTAAGAAGCCTCTCTTACAAGCATCCAAACATACATAAAATCTCCCAAATAACGGTTGCAAATGCGGTTGACGTCTATTGGTAGAGAATATTGCAGTGGAATATGGGTTGCTTCTCATCAATTCCTCACAGTAGTAATCCCCCAATTGAGCATATCTATAATCTATTATCTATATATAAATTAAAGTAGAAGATGTTGCCATTTCTCTGCCACGTGGCATTTTTGGCAACGTCTTCTACTTGACAAGTCACACCTTATTTGGCAATCACAGCCACGTATTTTCCACGTATTGGATATAAATAGGCTTTTAATTGTCTACTTTTTTTGCTCGTTACACCCTTAAAAATGGCCTATTAAATACACAATTTTTCCTTTTTTTTAAAAAAAAAATGTCACTTACTTTTATTTAAATGGAAACACGTATTTGCCACGTAGTGGATATAAATAGGTTGTTAATTGTCAACTTATTTGGCCCGTTTTGCCCTTAAATGTGGCCTATTAAATACACAATTTTCCCTTATTAAAAAAAAAATTGCCATTTTCTTTTCTGTAAATATAGTTATACAAGGCAGGTCCCAAAACGACGTCATTTAAGGCATTATTAAAATATTTTATCAAGATTGTTGCTTCTGAATATATATTTCCATTTTTTTACAAACGTTTAATTACAGAAAGAATTTATTCTAAAAAAAATAAAAGTTATAGAAAGAATGAATGGACGTGGAAAATATCGTAAAAAATTCTGTGACTATATGATAGACATTGGACGTGGGAAAAAAAGTTATTGCTCTTAAATATCTCCAATTAATCCCTTCAAATATGTCCAATTAATCCTTATTTAAAAAACACCCCCACTATTACCTCTTTAATGCTCTACTTTACTACGCTTTATTTTACTTATTAAAAAAAAAAAAATTTTCCATTTCCTTTTTTTTAAATTGAATTATACAAGGCAGGTCCCAAAACGACGTTGTTTTGAGCATTTATGTATAAGTTGTTGTTTATTAAGTTAATCGTTTGTTACATATTAAGAGCATGAACCATTCTTTTATTATGTTATTAAGGAAAATTTGATTCTCATGTGGCCCAAAGATCAATCGTTTTGAAATTATTATGTTATTTCAAATATTAATAGCATTTTTTAATTAAAAACACCATGTTTGTTATGTTTTTTTTGTACATTCTTAAACCGTCTAAAAAGGAAAAAAAAATTAAATTAAATTATAGCTAATAAATGAAACTTATTCATAAATACTAAATATGCCTTTAAATGTCTCCTTAAAGTGCTCCACTTATTTTTAAACCTAAATAAGTGGGAGTTAATCTAATCTAATCTATTAAATTTGTTAAGTCATTGATTTGTTTGTAACGTACTAAAACTAAAAATATTGCATTCATTAAAAAATATCTATTAATTTATTAAACTACTTTTTTTTTTCCCAAAAAAAAAAAAAACATTTTCCAAAAATATTTTGTTGGCATGATATTATACGGGTTAAATAGGTTGTTCCTTGAATTACTCCAAAACGACGTGGTTTTAGGGGTGGAATAATAATAATAATAATAATAATATCTTCCTTATTTCTCCTATTTAGTTCCCCTTTCCGATTTCTATTCATTGACAGTTTCTCCCTAATCTCTTAATCTTCTTTTCAACTGTAACTCTCTCAACTCCCATCCAAGCTCAACACACAATTAAATCCACAGAACGACAAGGGCAAAGGCCATCAAGGTTTGACTCTTTTGATCTTCTCTTTGTTGAAGCCTATATCTATATGGTCATCAAGGGTCACATCTACGCCTATTACAGACCATTATTAATTTATGTATTTTTCTTTTTAGGATGTCTTAGATTCTTATTTTTTGGAAAGTCATTGTGTATTTAAGGGATTACAACATCAATGATAGATTGGCATATATTATTTATTGCCTCTATCTTTTTCTTTGGGTTTCCTGTTTTGGATGATTGTGATGAAAGTTTGGATTTTTACTCAGACTGTTTTTTGGTGAGAAGTTGCTTAGCTCACAGAAGTTTCATGATGAAAGCATTCCTAGAATTGAAGATGCTTTGAAGGTATTTCCTTTTCTTTAATTCTGTTTCTCCCCTAAAATAATTTTCGTGCGTTTTCCTTTTTTGTACAGTCTTTATTAACATATTGTACATGCCTATTCTTTAAACCCACATTTGAACAGGCCCCCATTAATTAATTGGGCTTGATTAAAATATTTACAAGACCAGCCCATTGAGCCCAACCCACAAAAAGTATCCTATGTGGTGCCCAACAAGCCATTTGGGCTTAATATGGGGTATTTCGGCATTGTTCAATAGCCCAAGAGTGACCCGTGTGAAGCCTCACAGCCCAAATACACTTATATTACAATTATTGGGCTCAAATACCATTGGGTTAATTAAAGGAACAGCTGGAGCCCAACAGTGAATAGCCCAACACCTCAACCCAGCTCTGGATAGCTTGTCCATAGGCCTCAAAGGCCAAAATCACCAGCTATCTGCTTATGGGCTCAAAGTCTGCTGCCAATGGGACCAGCCTTATGTCATGGCAATTGGGAAAACATGACACAACCATTGGGCACAACCAAGACACATGGACCATTGGGCACAACCAAGACACATGGCAATTGGGAAAACATGATGAAAGCCCATGACCCATGTCCATTTCAGTCGCAAAAGGACCCAGGGAGTAGCCCCACGACCCAAACCCGTGACGGTACTACTCCCCTTATGTTGTTGAGACTTTAGGAGTGTGGTTTGGAGGAGGAGAGTGAGTCCCAAGACCTTGGTAACCATTAAGCAGCTGTCACTGGGTCTGCTAGGAGATATGGTGGCTAGTTTGTGGGAACCAAAGTCAATAGAGCATGTATGGCCTAACTCTTTACCAAAACCAACCAATCAAGCATTTAACGCCTCTGATAAAACCATCTTAAGGGCAGAAGAAGCCTTGTCCCGAAATTAAGGGAAAACCATACTTATTTCCATTTATGGAATATTTTCAAACTCACTTTTACAAAATATACCACTTATAGTTAAATTTGGAAATCCATTGGCTTAAGGAAAAGGAGAAACCTGATTTCCCCATCAGCTTAAGCCACTCTAATCACTCTTATAAATAGGCTTGATTACATTCTTAATACAACACCACAATCATCACAACAAGAACACAATCACCATCACAATTAGCTCAACACAAGAGAAAGACTTTCTCTAAGAGCTAACTAGTTGACTTCTAGAGCACTCTCTAGAGGAAATCCCAGAAAATAGGAGTTTTGAGGTCATCTTCACCCTGAAAACCCCAATCCCAACCCAGAAACACAACCCCATTTGAGGAGATTGAGACTCATTGCTTAACTCCTTTACTTTCCAGAAAGCTCCCGTAGCAGATGTCTGGGCTCAAGTCCTAGAATGTCTTGCTAAGATCATAACACCTTCCTACTACTGAATCAGCTCCATATAAGGCCCAAACACTTTCCTTCCCTTACCCTCATACATGTCTCATGGAATTGACTCTCTCCCACAAAGTCAACTCTTTTTTAGTTTCAACAAATTCATCATTATTAATTACTTGCCTTATGGCAGATGTCAGCAGAGGAATAGAAAACATGTGTTTTAACGACTTTTGATTAAAGTTATTGTGTTGCAAGCCTGATCCAGTTGTGGAATAGTGAAAGGCCTTGTTCAATAATTGTTCTTTGGGTTTCTTGTTGGCAATATTATCTTGTCAAGCCTCCTCGATCACTGTTCTCATTTATTTGGGCTTCAATAGTTTTAGCTTTCAACTATGCTTGGAAGATGCCCCATTAGCCCTTGGGCCGACCTTTGGGCCCTTGGTTGAATTTTGGGTTCGACTCCCTCTCCACAAAGCTCAAGTGCGCATTGTAATCACCCTCGGCACGACACATGGCACTAGCACAAAAACACCCCTCACATTTTTGGCGACTCCATTAGGGAGTCGAGATTAGCAATTCCAAAAGAAAGCTAGAACTCAAGAGTTATGCCTCCTAAACTCTGACAAAGAGAAAGTCGAGGGGAAGTCTCAGTCCATACGGTGAACTCTTGAGCCGAGTCTGCAACCAACGCACAAGGACAAGATCCACCACAACCACCTCCAGTTGATCCAAACCGGGAGGTATTGCCAACGAATCTGATGCTGGAGCTTATACAGGGCTTGCAGCAGACTCAAGGTGAGTTGGCAGAAGCTATCAAGCAACTCAAAGAAAAAGATGCTGGTGTGAAAACCCTTTCTCAAAACGAAGGGGAAAACCAGCAAAAACCTCATCAAGACTCGAGTTCCCATAATAAGGAGACTACCTTTGTAACGCTGTCTGATGTAGCAGATCTGGTCAAGCAAGAAAGAGAAAAGAATCCAAAGGAGCCAAGACATTTCGTAAGGAGACCTCCTTATCCCACCGAGTTGTTGAAGCAACCTTATCTCGAAAAGTACATTGTGCCAACTTTCTCACGCTTTGACGACCGTAAAGGGAGTGCTCTTGTGCACATTAGCAAGTTCATAGACTCAATGAGGGCTTACGCCGTCAATGGTGATCTATGCCTACGTAAGTTCTCCAAGTCTCTTAACGATAGAGCTTACACATGGTACACCACTTTGCCTCCCGGGTCCATAAAGACGTGGGAAGACATGGTTGAGCTATTTTGTGGAAAGTATTTTCAAGCGGAGGAGAAGATTACTCTTGTCAATCTCCATATTACAAAGCAAGTAAGTGGAGAAGACTTGCTGCATTACATACACTGCTTTTGTGACATATCCTTGGATTGTTATGCGAACTATGAAAAAGGTGAGTTGGTAGGAGTTTGCATAGACAACATGCTGCCCGAGTTCCGAGCTCACCTCGAAAACCTCGACATCTTAAGATTTGCACAACTCCTCCAAAAGGCTTGGAAGTTGGCACTATTGGTCAAGCCACATACCTAGAAGCCTAAAGAAAAGAAGAGTCAACCGCAAGTTCTTACGGTGTCCACTGTAAACAATAAGCAAAAGAAATCAACCAAAAGACCTTTTAAGGAGCCACCATCTCCGGTTCCTTTTACCATGGAAGAAATGATAGCTATTCTTAACAAATGGGTAGCGGATGGCATTATCAAGCTACCGGAAGCTCCAAAGAAAGCAACCGAGGAGGATAAGAAGAACCTAAAATTCTGCTACTTCCACCAATATATTCATCACTCTATAGCAGATTGCTGGACTCTTTGAAGGAAATTCCATGAGAAGATTCAAGATGGAACCTTGGAACTCCCTCAAGCACAGCAAAAGGTACACACCGATCCTTTTCTCAAGCATAAAAATAGAGTTGTAGTTTCTGTGATGCCCCAAATTCTGATAAGTGTGTGTGTGTGTTTGTTGAGTCCCACATCGGGCAATTATTGGATCGAATTGGGCTTTATTAACAATTACAAGGAGCCTCAATTGTAACTTGACTAGTCCTTTTGGGGTATAAGCGCAGATGTGGCTAGCGCTTTCCTTGGGTTGTTACAAATGGTATCAGAGCTAACCCAATAAACCTGTGTGGGCTCAGACATATGGGCCCTAACGAGGACGTTAGGGATTTAAGTGGGGGGGATTGTGATGCCCCAAATTCTGATAAGTGTGTGTGTGTGTTTGTTGAGTCCCACATCGGGCAATTATTGGGTCGAATTGGGCTTTATTAACAATTATAAAGAGCCTCAATTGTAACTTGACTAGTCCTTTTGGGGTATAAGCGCAGATGTGGCTAGCGCTTTCCTTGGGTTGTTGCAAATGGTATCAGAGGCAACCCAGTAATCCCGTGTGGGTTCGGACATATGGGCCCTAACGAGGACGTTAGGGATCTAAGTGGGGGAGATTGTGATGCCCCAAAATCTGATAAATGTATGTGCGCTAAGTCTTACATCGGGTATATACTGGGTCGAACTGGGCTTTATTAACAATTGCAAGGAGGCCCCAATTGTAACTTGACTAGTCCTTTTGGGGTATAAGCGCAGATGTGACTAGCGTTTTCCTTGGGTTGTTACAGTTTCGATTGTCATTCATGGAAATGCTAGTGATGCAGATATGGATGAATCTGCCGCTGTAAGCATTGCCATGACACCTACAGCCATCAAGACATTGTAAAGGAATCCTAGGTTTTAGTCTCTCTTCAATCAGCTGGGGTTGAATCTAGAAGCTCGCACAACAACTACGGAGGCCATTATGGCAATAGTAGCAGAATCCGGGGCCCATTGCTTTACAGTAGAAACACATGCCAGCTGTGCTTTTCTGGAAACAACCAATGTAATAACATTTACAGATGAAGATATGGATGTTCAATATCCAGATCACCGGCGTCCTCTCTACCTCTTGGCCACAATCAATGAGGTGCAAGTGAGGCGTGCTTTGGTAGATACTGGTTCTTGTATCAACCTCATTCCCTTAAGCACTCTCCGAGCAGTATAAATCTCTCAAAAGAAGATCCAAGGAGCACCTATGGAGATAAAAGGCTTCGGTGGTATTGGTGAATACACTAAAGGGGCACATTCAACTTATTCTAAAGGTTGGTCCTATTGTAGGCTTTCACACGGTTCCATGTTGTGGATTCCATGGTTCCCTACCACATACTTACTTGGAAAGGCCTTGGCTGCACAAGCACTAGGTCGTCTCCCTCCACATACCATTAATGTGTGAAAGGAAGGCTCAACAGAAAGCCCATCCGAATAGCAGCCAACCCGCACCTTTTGACCAATCCGAGTCCCACTTTGTTGAGGCGCCTTATGAAGTTGCTCCGGCAGGGGAAGCATCACTTGCTAAACTTGTTGGAATTCCACTGCCCAAATGGGAGGAAATAAGGGATGCCCTTGATGGTAGATTTGAGAGATCTGTTGGAACAGAAAAAGGAAGCGCAGGGAAGAAGTTAGTACCAGCAAGAGTCAGCCGTAGTGTGTCCGCGTCCGTTTACCGGATAGGACGCACTATTTATCCGCTTATGAAGGTGCGCGGGGGCCAACTTATCCCCAACAAGAGGCCCCCGAAGCCAGGAGAGAGGAATCTTTGCAGTCCCTCATGTCTCACGGTGAAATGAAGCAAGTGTTCCAGAATCTGCAGATACAGCTACAGGGGAATCTGTTAAAGCAGATCCCAAAATTTCTGCAAAAGAAGAACTTGAGGTAATTGATCTAAGTTCTGATCCCTAAAGTACATAAGCCTGTTTCTATTAGTGCATCATTATCAGTTGAAGAGAGAATGCATTTAGTAGAATTGTTAAAAGGAATATCAAGATGTCTTTGCTTGGCAATAATGATGAAATGCCCGGGATAGACCCGAAACTTGTTGTCCATTCTTTGAAATGTTGAACCGGGTACTAAGCCAGTAATACAACCTATGAGGACCTTCCATCCGGAAGTCGAAGCTCAAATCACTCAAGAGGTGAAGAAGCTACTTTCAGCCAGCTTTTATTAAGCCAATACAACACCCACGGTGGTTGTCTAACATAGTCCCCGTGAAGAAGAAAGAATGGTCCAAATCCGGTGTTGTGTGGATTTCCGTAATCTCAACAAAGTGTGTCCTAAGGATGAATTCCCGCTGCCCAACATGGATCTTTTGATCGATTCAGCTTGCTGGGTCATGCAATGTTCTTCCTTTATGGATGGTTTTAGCGGGTATAATCAAATCTTTATGACTCCAAAGGGACGCTGAGAAGACTGCATTCCGCACGCCTATTGGGAACTTCTACTACATCCGTCATGCCATTTGGACCTCAAGAATGCCGGAGCCACATATCAAAGAACCATGACAGCTAATGTTTCATGACATGATGCATCGTGAAATTGAAGATTATGTTGATGATATTGTGGTGAAGTCCAAGACAAGGGGAGATCATTTTGGCATCTTGAAGAAAGTGTTCGAGAAGATGTCGAATTGTATAAGCTCAAAATGAATCCTCTCAAGTTTGCATTTGGAGTTTCAGCCGGCATGTTTTTGGGTTTCTTAGTGCACCAACGCGGTATCGACGTTAATCCAACAAGGGCATCTGCCATAGCTACTATGAAGCCGTCCAACCACACATAAAGAGTTGAAGAGTTTCTTGGGGAAGCTGTCATATATAAGAAGGTTCATTCCTGGTGTTGCTGCTATGACTTCTACCTTTTGCCCCACTCTTGAAGAAAGGGAGCTCCGTTCCATTGGTCTATCGAATGCCAACAAGCCTTTGAAAAGGTACAAGACATCATGACTAAACTCCCTATTGTTTGTGCACCTATTTTTGGGAAAATCTCTATCGACTTTACTTTAGCTTCTAAATAGCCAAGCAATTAGGGCTTTGATAGCCCAAGAAGAATAGTAGTGGGGTTGAACAACCCGTCTATTATGTTAGCCGTGCTTTCAAAGGATGCCGAAAGCCGATACTTGAGGGGCTGAGCGATATTGTTTAGCTCTAATTTACGCTTCCCAAAGACTCCGACACTTATTTCCTAGCTCACAAGGTCCAATTGAATGACAAAATCTCATCCTATCAGAAGTCTACTACAACGGCCTGTATTGTCTGGCAGACTGGCATAGTGGCTTCTACAGCTGTCACAATATGAGATTGTTGCACCGAAACACCAACTGCCATAAAAAGTCCAAGCCATTGCAGATTTATTAGCTCAATTTGCCTGGGGAAGATAACTTCGTCTATTTTAGGATGAAGTACTTAGGGGAGAATTGAATGAAGTGTTTCTAGGCAGACTTGGCAGATTCTACTTTGGACCTTGAGGTTTGATGGTTTATTAATTGCTGCATCAGAAGGAGCCGGGATTGTCCTTTACAAAGGTAACGGGGAAGCTGTGAACTAAGTCTTTCAAACTTTGATTTCCCATGTTCTAATAATGCAGCTGAGTATGAGGCTTATCTAGTTGGATTGGCAATAGCATATGAAATGGGAATCAAACATTTGAGAGTTATTGGTGATTCCAACCTTGTGGTTTGTCAAGCCCGAAAGGAATTCTCACTCAAAGGAACCATCTTTGGCACCTTATCGAGCTTTGGCACAAAAATTGGAAGCAAAATTCAGCACTTTTGAGAATAGAGCATGCCCAAAGGAATGAGAACCAATATGCGGATGCTTTAGCTACTTTGGGATCACAAATAGCCTTCGAAGGTGAAGATATGGATGTCATCTCTGTCAAGAATGCAGTCTTTTTCACATGATGCTTTCTCTTGACGGTGCATAAGTCTTTAATTACCTTGGCATAGAGTGGCATTTGCTTGATGATATGCAATAAAGGCAAGTTAACCTTAACTTGATGCAAATGCTCCAAAATCTCATTGGTGACATCCAAATTCTTTGGTAATTTCAGGGCTTGTGGGAATGGTGCAAGGAATGGACATTTTTCAATGTCATTGGATTTAGCTATCCCACTCTCATCCTTTTTAGCTGGGGTCTCCTTGGATTTCTCATTAGCTTTAGGAGCACCCTTTCCAATTTCCTTACCACTTCTCAAAATGGTAGCAGACTTGATTTCCTCAAAATTTTCCGTGTTGACAACCTTTGCACTCTGATTATTGGGATTAGGTTGAGTTTGAGAAGGAAGCTTCCCTCTTTCAGTCCTACTCAATGCATCTGTGAGTCTAGCAATTTGGCTCTTGGTCTCTCTCATCTCTTCATTTATTCTTGTGAACATGGTCTCAAATCTTTGATTTTGTTCACCTTGCTTTTGTAAGAAAGTGTAAAGCATATCCTCCAAAGGTGGTTTAGATGATGATGAAGTGGTATGTGAGGTGTCAAAATTCCTTGGACCAGTGGGATTCAACACATTGTCACTCTTATAACTCAAATATGGATGATTTCTCATATTTGGGTTATAATTGTTCGAATATGAAGAATTATTTTGCCTGTATTGGTTGAATGTACACACTTGTTCTTCAGGTACATTTAGGAATTGAGATAGAGACTTACAAGCACTTGTGGTGTGATCTATCTCTTTGCAAATTCGGTATATCTCCATAGGTTCCTCTCTGTACACAGCATTTACACCTCTACTTCCCTTCAGCTTGAGTGCCTCTATCTCCTTAGTCAACAAACTGATCTTGGCACTCATGTTGTCCTCTTCCCTTAGTCTGAAAACACTACCACTAGATGTGGTAGTACTAATCCTATTCCTATCAGTAGAATCCAAGGGATTTGGTCCATTCCAGGTGTTTGGACTACTCATTCCAAGTAGTCCATAGCATTTTCAGGCTCCTTCTGTAAGAATCCACCTCCGCATGCAACTTGAACAAACTGGCGATCTCTAAGTTGGAGTCTTTCATAGAAATAACTTACCAACCTCCAAGTGTCATATCCATGTGTTGGGCAGAAGTTATAGGTATCCTTAAATCTTTCCTAAGCTATAAATAGTGTCTCATCGTTTCCTTGGACGAAACTAGAGATCTTCCTTTTTACTTGTTGGGCTTTGTGGGGAGGGAAAAATTTCTTATAGAACTCTTGATTCATCTTCCCTCAATTTCCTATGGACCTAGGCTTCAATGTGTACAACCAACCCTTAGCCTTGTCCTTGAGAGAGAATGGGAAGAACTTCAGCTTAGCTGTCTCAATCACATTCTGTGCATAGAAACTACCAATCACTTCCTCAAAAACTCTCACATGCACAAAGGGGTTCTCATTCTCCAATCCCCTAAAATCAGGAAGTATGGCCATCAACCCTTGTTTGATCTCCACATGAGGTGCATTTGGAGGAAACATGATGCATGAAGGAATAGAGCTCTGAGTAGGGTGTAACAGCTGATACATGGTCCTCCTAGGTGCCTCAGGTGGAACTACTTCTCTTTCTTCAGCCATAATAGAAGATGTGGGTGAGCTTGTAGGTGTATCAAATAGACTTCCAAAAAACGCATCAGTAGTTTCCAATCTGCCTTTACTATTTCTAACCCAAACGCTCATGCACAGTAAAACAAAACAGATCAAAGCAACAAAATAAACAAATAAAAGAAAATAAATAAAAGAAAAACATAATTAAAAGAGAATGGAATGAAATTACCAATAGAGTGATCCACCAGTAACCTTGTCCCACGAAATTGTCTCTTGAATAAGTCAAAACTCCCCGGCAATGGCGCCAAAAATTGATGTTGCTCAATAGTAAGTGGTATTTTGTAGTACGGTATAAGGGGTTGTCGATCCTCAGGGAGTTGTGTTTTCAAAAGACAATGGATTGAATGCTTATAAAAATATAAATTGAATGATTTATAAGAAATATATGAGTAAAAGGCGCTAGGGTTTCGGGGTGTTTCTCTATAATAGTATGATTCCCTTGTAATCCTGGTTAAAAACCTTGTTCTAATAACAGTATACAATTGATTATTTTCCTTTAAAGAGCTTTTGATCCGGTTGAACTAAAAGAACTCAGGAACACTTTATAACCGGAGAAAATAATGTGGCTAGAGTAATATTTAGAAGAACCTTTCAATTTTATAAAACACAATACCTAATTGAAACCATGAAATATTTCCCCTTAATCATAAGAAAAATATGATTGAACTTATAGAAAGTACGGAATAAAACATACATTAGTAGACTTCAAATATTCAACAATCAAATGTAATTTAACAATAAAAACTGAGGGATTACAACGTACTCATACCGTCATATAGAAAACATAGCCACTAGTCCTAGCAAGGAGCTTAGGCGGCCATGGGAGTGAAAAACCTAAACTTGGGAGAGAGAGAAAGAGTGAGTCTGTCTAATCTCAACCGTCTAATCTAAACCCTCTTATTAACCCTAATCTCATCTATCTAATTTGGACTTCAGACCCTAAACAAATTGGGTCCAATGGGCCTTGAGTTGGGAGCGCTTTAAAGCAGAGATAGGCTTTCTTTAAAACTGATTTCGTGCGAATCCAGTCGACTGGATTTTCATTAAAATGCCTCCTGGACTTTCTGCCTGATTTGGATTAATTAATCCAGTGACCTGGATCATCATCCAGTCGATTGGATCCTTCTTGATTTGAATGTGGAGTTTCTACCTTAGAATCTAGTTTGCTGGATTACAGTCTAGCCTGCTAGATGTCCCAATCCAGTCTGCTGGATTGTGGTCCAACACCTCTTTTCTTCTCTTTTGCTCGTTCCAACTTGTGTTATCTAACTCCAATCTGATCCAGCTTGTACCTGCAATCAAATATAGCCCAAATTAACATCTATGAGATTAAATTAATACACTTAAATACATAAGTCATGTAATTCAATGAATTGAACAACAAACATCCATTTAAGTGTAATTAGACATGTAATGAAACATAATCCCAATAGAATCTCTCTAAAATGCATGTAAATAAGTCATATTTCAGGTATTGTAACCACTTTTGATCTCACTTTGTCTGATGTTTTATACTTACCTCAGTTCCCTTTTAATCTACTGTCTGTGCCCAAACTTACCCTTACCTTAAATTGTTCTGTCGCTTTTTATCCCTCTCATCGTGAATTTTAGGATCTAAAGACGAAGAGGATGATTGGTGGGGGATTTGTAAAAGATGGACTTTACTACTTCCAACCATCTAACATTTTGGTTCCATCTGCTCTTCATTTCACAAATTCTCCATATTAGTGGCATTGTCATCTTGGGCACCCATCGTCGGTCAATCTCAAACATTTAGTAACCTCCTTGCCTACTTTTTCTAGTTTTAATTGTAAAACTTGTGAACTTAGTAAACATCATCGTGCTACTTTTAAACTTTGAAATGATGACCCATGTTTACATCCGTTTGAGCTGGTTCACTCTGATATTTAGGGGCCGGCTCATACCACTGGTTTATGTGATGCTCGTTATTTTGTCACTTTTATTGATGATCACTCTCGTTTAACCTAGGTTTATGTGCTTAAAGATAGATCTCAATTGTTTTCCGCTTCTAATCCTTTTATGCTAAAATTTCTAATCAATTTAATGTCAAACTTCTTGCATTTCGAACTGATAATGCTCGTGAATATCTAGATAGTTCGTTCTAGCAATTTCTTGAGACTAGAGTTATTATACATCAAATATCTTGTGTTCGTACTCCTCAACAAAATGGCATTGTTGAAAGGAAAAATGGGCCCATTATCGCTATTGCTCATGCTCTCATGCTCCAAATGAATGTCTCTAAGCTTTTTTGGGCAGATGCAATTCTTACTGCTGCATATCTTTTGAATAGGATGCTCTCTCGTATTCTCAAAGGTAAGTCTCCTTTTGAGATGTTCTTTCCTAGGCAAAAATCCCTTCTCAGTTCGCCCCAAAGTCTTTGGTTGTGTTTGTTTTGTTCATAATCATAGTCCTAATCGTGACAAACTTGATCCTCGTGCTTACAAATGCATCTTTCTCGATTATTCTCGTACTCGGAAAGAATATTGGTGCTAAAGCCTTCCCTTACGCAAACACTTTGTCAGTGCTAATGTGACATTCTTTGAGGATGTCCCATATTATTCTTCTAAGGGAGGATAGTTATAAGAATCTATATTATCCACCCCTGTTATCCCTACACATGCTCCCAATGTTCCTTCGATTCTATATGTTCCCGTTGTTCCTCCTATTCCTCCTCTTTCTCAAGTTTATGTTCGCCGACGAAATTAGGGTGTCCCTCTCGTTCCACCACCTGCATCAATAAAGTCCTCTCCATTACTTCCCTCATCCGCCTTGACGTTGGTGGATCCGCCTCCTCCTCCATCTACCTCGGATCTTAATCTTCCTATTGCCATTCGTAAGGGTAAGCACACTTGCACTGATCATCCTATTTCTAACTTTGTTTCATTTGATCATTTGTCTCCTTCTTTTAAGACAATTTCTTTATTAGTATCATCACTTGTTGTTCCTAAGTCTTACAGGGAATCCCTTTCCCATCCTGGTTGGTGTAAGGCCATGGAAGAAGAAATGCATGCTTTAGAATTGAATCATACTTGAGATCTAATTCCCAAACCTACAGGAACCTCTATTGTTGTTTGTCGTTGGGTTTTTACCATTAAACAGAATCCTGATGGTACTGTTGATCGTTTGAAGGCTCATCTTGTGGCCAAGGGTTTCACTCAGACATATGGCCTTGATTACACTTAGACTTTTTCCCCTGTTGCCAAGCTGAATTCTATCTGTATTATTATCTCTCTGGCTACTAATCTTGATTGGCCACTTCACCAACTCGATGTCAAAAATGCATTCCTGCATGGTGATCTTACTGAGAATGATTATATGGCTCAACCACCTGGTTTGAGTCCAAGGGGGAGTGTGTGTGTCATCTCAAGAAATCTATCTATGGCCTTAAACAATCTCCACGTGCTTTGTTTGACAAATTCAATAAGGCAGTAGTTTCTCATGGTATGACTCGCAACCAAGCAGATCATTATGTCTTCTTTAAAAAGACAAGAATTGGTATTGTGATATTAGTTGTTTATGTGGATGATATTGTCATCACTGAGAGTGACAAGGAAGGCATCCAGATCTTGATAAATCATCTCAGCTCGAGTTTTCCCAATAAAAACTTGGGTAAGCTTCGTTATTTTCTTGGTATTGAGGTTGCCAGATTAAAAGCAGGCATAAGCTTATCCAGAGAAAATATACCCTCGATATTCTGCAAGACACAAGTTATCTTGGCACCAAACTTGTAGCTACACTCATGAAACCCAATTTGAAATTGATGCTAGATGAAGGTGACTTTGTTGATGACCCAAACACATATCGTAGACTTGTGGGTAAGCTTATTTATCTAACCATCACTCAGCCTGATATTTCTTATACAGTTAGCATTGTGAGCCAATTTATGACCAATCCTCGAGTTCCTCACATGGATGCAGTCATACGCATCCTGAAGTATCTAAAAAATGCTCCAGGTCTTGGTCTCTTCTATCGATCATCGGGACATCTCCGTATTGAAAGATATACTGACGTTGATTAGGCAGGGTCACCTTCAAATCGAAAATCTAGTACTGGTTATTGCACTTTCATAGGTGGTAATCTAGTCACCTGGAGAAGTAAGAAGCAGTCAGTTGTGGCCCACTCTACGTTGAAGCAGAGTATCGTGCCATGGCTCATACCACTTGTGAACTAACCTGGTTGAGAACTATTCTACAAGAATTTGGACTTTTAGTACAAGGTCCGACACCTCTTTATTGTGACAACTAGGCAGCTATTCATATTACTAGTAATCTAGTCTTCCACGAAAGAACCAAACATATCGAAGTTGATTGTAATTTCATTCATTCTAAGGTGGAATCCAACGGCATCGTTACTCCTTTTGTACCTTCTGAGAGCCAACTAGCAAACATATTCACTAAAGCTCTTCCTAAGAATGCCATTGACTCTATTTGCAACAAGCTGGGAGTTATTGACATATACTCTCCAGCTTGAGGGGAGTGTTGTTAGTATATCTATCATATTTGTATAGCTTAATTGTAGGAATTAGTTATGTTGATTGATTGTATAGTTTTTTCCTTATTTAGTTGTAATTGCATCTATATATTTACACCTCCTTCAAAGAAGAATACACTGAAAATATTTCGCTAAATATTTCTACAGTTACAAAAGATATAACTTGCAAAGAATATGAAAGAAAGGAATTGAAATTTCTATATGCCCACAACGAAACACAAGCACCATGACAATGTAAGAGGCAGCCCGGTTTTCTCAAGGAATCTATTTTGTATAGGCATCAATAGTTATTGAAGGAATATGATCCTCTCCATTTGAAAGTCTCTCTATTTGTCTATTTCATGGTTCAGATTTTATTTCATAAATCTAACGGTGTACCGACTGTCTCGTCATTTAAAATTTTAAATGACTTGACAGTCTGTATATTGTTAGATCTGAGATATTTAATGTAGACCATGAAATAGACACTCTCCATTTCATTTCAGATGGAGAGGATCATTGTCCGTTATTGAAAGCTACTCAAAATAGCTGTATTTTTTTTTTTTTATATATATCTATAATAAAAATTAAAAGTTGAAGCAGAGAGAAAACTCTTGACCTTCCCCAAAACCTGTCACATCAGCTTTCCTATTCCTACACTAATCCACTTCATAATTATCTCTACCTTCATGTATATCCTTTTTTTCCTCTCTCTCATTCCCCCTCTTTTCTCTCTTTGGGACTCATCATCTACCGGCCACTAGTTTCTGTTTTCCCATTAAATCCAGTCGTTTCCTTTTTAATTTTTTTTCTCCTTTTCTCTATCTCTCTCCTACGATTCCTTCTCCACTACAATCCGTTTCAATTTTCTTTCTTTCATCTT
This sequence comes from Fagus sylvatica, assembly GCA_907173295.1. Lineage (NCBI taxonomy): Eukaryota > Viridiplantae > Streptophyta > Magnoliopsida > Fagales > Fagaceae > Fagus > Fagus sylvatica. The sequence goes on from OU015761.1 coordinate 72,388,836, forward strand.
CCCTAACTCCTCCTGACTCTACTGCCTTTAATTCTTTGTCCCTCTCTCTTCCATATCCTGTCTTGCAGTTATAACGAAGAAAATGAATCGGTGTAACGGTTCTTTCGAGAATAACCCCCAAATCCTATTATATATATCTTTGATTTTATTCTACCTGCCTTTGCCCTTCCTTCCTCTGCTTTGAATAAGATGAAGAACTGTGCTTCATATCAAAAATTAGATCTGCTCTCCATTCCTATTTGGCAAAGCTGAAGGTATTTTATTTCTTTTCATTTTTTCGATTTCCTTTATTTTCCTAATGGATTTATGACTGTTTCTATCTAAAACTCTTCTGAAGTTTAATGCGGTATGTTACTATGTTTGCGGCAAATCCTTTCTTCTTCTTTTTTTTGGTGAATGTGGCAAATCCTTTCAAATCAAATTGTTCAAAAAATGTGTTTGTGGGCAACTTGGTCACATATATATATATATATAAATATCTTGCGAACAGAGGCCGTCGGAATGTTCCTTACGCCAAGGGGTATCTTCTAACTATACCGGAGGAGCTCTTGATATTGCGTGTGGTATATATATTCCTTGCTTAAGGGTTTCATCGCGGACCAAGTTGCTGCGGGTCAGAGAGAATCTTCGTGCAAACGTTGCCTCCCATTGGCTGTTTTGTCAACAACACTTTTTGGCTATGTTGGACCGTTTTTTCAAGTTTTGACCATAACTCCCTCGTTTCTCGTCCGTTGCAATGTCGAATCGAAGCTCTCATCACGTTCTTCAGCATGTTCGATTCAGCTGTCTAGTCAACGGTCCGGTCAAACCTTGGTCAAACTTGGTCAACCTTGGTCAATGCCTTGGTCAAAAAACCCTGGGAAAAAAAATTGTGTTTCAAACCTGTGGTCACTTATTGGTCAGTTGGGAAATGTGTCCCAACCCCGTGAGGTTATTTGGTGTGATGAGCTTCGGATGGCCGACTTGGTTCGGGCTGCCTCGTTTTGCGTGCCGAACAGAAAATTTTTGGAAATCCGAAGGAATATTTTGTGGAATTAGGGAATAAGATCCTCTCCATTTGAATTTCATGACATTTGATTTTATTTCTTACGGTGTACCGACTATTTTTTAAAATTTTAAATGACTATTTATATTGTTAGATCTGAGATATTTAATGTAGACCTTCTCCACTTTCAAATGTATCGTTATTGAAAGCCACCCACAGTTTTAGCCAGCCCCCACTGTCGTTTGGCAAACCACCACCACCACCTCCACCTCCAGCAACTGCTCTACCCATTATTGATCTCCTTCATTATGGTTTTCGACAAACTCTTTAATTTTGAAGCATAAAGTCCCTCTCACTCTCTCCACCAGCTTTCAATTTAGGTAAACTTTTCTTCTACTCAGTTGTAACCGTGCACAACCTCAAATGGACTCATGCCTATGGTCCTATTGACAGAGTTATTGTATGCAAACTGAGCTATAGGAAGAATAGAGTCCCAAGTCCTAGCATGGTCGCCCACAAGACACCTTAACAAATTCCCTAAGCTCCGATTGACAACCTCAGTTTAACCATCAGTTTGGGGGTGATAAGCCGCAGAGAATTTCAACTTTGTACCAACTAAATGCCACAGGGTTTTCCAAAAGTAGTCTCTATCGGACACGATGGTCTTAGGAAGATCATAAAGTTTGACAATTTCGTCAAAATAAAGCTTGGCAATTTTGGAAGCATCCGAAATCTTGGAACAAGGGATAAAGTGAGCCATTTTTGAGAATCTGTCAACCACTACGAAAATGGAGTCATGTTTCTTCAAGGTGCGGGGGAGACCTAGCACAAAATCCATGCTCACATCTTTCCATGGTCTATCAGGAACGGGAAGAGGGGTGTAAAGACCGACGTTCTGCTTTCAGTGTTTAGCCAACTGACATTGACGACAATGCCCAATTATCTTCACGACATCACGTTTAAGGCTTGGCCAATAGAATTGTCGCTCTACCTCCTTAATGGTCTTATCTCGACCGAAATGTCCGGCAAGCCCACCCGCATGCAATTCCCACATGAGGAAATCTCGCACTGAAGTGCGAGGAATGCAAGGCTTGTTGGCTTTAAATAAGTAGCCATCCTGAATGGTATAATCCTCAATGGTAGGATACGGCGCGCTACTTAGGGTTGCATGGAGTTTTCCAAAGTCGAGGCAGGATTCATACTCATCTCGAAGTCGTTCAAATCCGGTAACGTTCGTGCTCATCATTGAGAGTAGAGTGACTCGACGACTAAGAGCATCTGCGGCCTTGTTCTCAATCCCAGCTTTATGTTTCAAGGCAAAAGAGTAAAGCTACAAGTACTCAACCCAGCTAGCATGTCGAAAATTGAGCTTTTTCTGGGAATTGAGATGGCGAAAGGCGTCGTGATCAGAGTAAATGACGAACTCCTTAGGCAGTAGATAGTGGCACTAGTGTCGTAAGGCTTGTACGATTGCATAGAACTCCTTGGGCAGTAGATAGTAGCACTAGTGTCGTAAGGCTTGTACGACTGCATAGAACTCCTTGTCATATGTGAAGTACCTCAACTTAGCATCATTCAACTTCTCACTGAAATAGGCTATTGGTTGACGCTCTTGACTTAGTACCCCGCCTATGCCTAAACCAGATGCATCACATTCCACCTCAAAAAGTTTGGTAAAATCGGATAAACGCATTACAGGCGCCTCAGTCATCTTCTTCTTTACTTCCCCAAATGCTCAAGTAGCAGCTTTAGACCACTTGAACTCGCCTTGCTTCATATAGTCAGCGATGGGAGCCATTCTGGTATTGAACCCGAGTATAAAACGCCGATAAAATGTGGCTAGACCATGAAAACTCTGGACCTCATGGATGTTCTTAGGCTCAGGCTAGTCCACTATGGCCTTGATCTTTTGAGGGTCAACAGATACTCCTTCAGAAGAAACCACAAAACCTAAGAAAATGACCTTATCAGTGAAGAATAAGCATTTCTTGAGGTTTGCATATAAGCTTTCTTTCCTTAGGGTGGTACAGACTTGCTCCAGGTGGGTCAAGTGTTGATCTTCTGACTTGCTATATATGAGGATGTAGGCAAAGTACACCACGACAAATTTACCCATGAAGGGTCTCAACACCTGTGTCATTACTCTCATAAACGTGCTAGGAGCATTTGATAATCCAAAAGGCATGACCAACCACTCATACAAACCATCCTTAGTCTTAAATGTCGTTTTCCATTCATCTCCTGGACGGATTTGAATTTGGTGGTAGCCACTCTTCAAATCAATCTTTGAAAATATTGTGGCCCCGGCCATCATATCCAACATGTCATCTAACCGTGGGATAGGAAAATGATATTTCACTGTGATATTGTTGATTGCGCGACTATCTATGCACATGCGCCAAGATCCGTCCTTCCTTGGGATTAAAAGTGCAGGCACAACACAAGGGCTCAAGCTCTCACGTAAAAACCCTTTGTGAAGTAAGTCATCGATTTGTCGCCTTAATTCACCATGTTCAGTGGGGTTCATCCGATAGTGAGGCAGATTTGGGAGGGCTGCTCCTGGAGTGAAGTCGATAGCATGTTGAATATCACGTATCGAAGGTAGCTCGTTTGGGAGCTTATCAGGGAATATGTCACAAAATTCCTTAAGTATGGGCAGTGCGTCCTCTGAGGGATCCTCATGAATACTAGGTTCAATCTCTTGGGCCATCAAGGCAAACATGGTTGCCCCTTTTGTGACCAGTCTTTCGGTCACTTTTGGGCTTATGATGTGCAAGCCCTTCCCTTTGCTTTCTTCATGCTTCTTCCCCTCAATGATATGCCTTGGTTGTAAAGGGTTAAGCTTAATTTTTTTTCCCTTGAATGTGAAGGAACAAGAATTTTTCCGTCCATAGATCGTGACATCTAAGTGATAGAGCCAAGGCCTACCCAGAATGACATGTCCCACATCCATTGGAATCACATCAAACCATATTTCATCCTTATATGACATGAATTGGATAGGAAGAAGGCATCTTTCTTTGATGTCTATGGAGGAGGTATCAACCCATGACACCTTGTAGGGATTGGGGTGAGGGATGAGTTTTACTCCTAGACGGGTAACAAGACTTGAAGAGACAGCATTAATGCAGCTTCCGCTGTCAATAATGACCTTACAATTCGTGGAACCGCACTTGACATAGGTGTGGAAGATGTTGCTTCTACGCCAATCCTCACTTTCCTTAGGTAGGGTTAGGGCACACCTGACGAAAATTAGTCTTGGCACATCAATGGCATCCTTAGGGAGGTTTCCATGGGGTGATATGACTCTAATACATCCTAAGCACTTTATGTCACCCTCATAATCATTGAGATCCTCAAGGCCTTCAGTTTCATAAACTTCCTCTTCCAAGTCATCCTCACATTCATCCTCTGCAATGAAAAGGGTGTGGTTGGGGCATTAAGCAGCGACATGACAAAAACCTTGACATTTAAAGCATTGGATACGAGTGTTGGGTTTGGAAGGGTGACGAGCGACTTCTTTCCCTTTAACATCCTTTCCTATGGGTGTAGGAGTTGGTCCGGTCCTGGGAGGTCGGTTACTCGAAGGGTGAAGGTTATTGGTGGTTCCATGAATGTCCGAGTGTCTCATGAAAGGAGTTTTGGCTGCCAACTCGCAATTCTTTGCTAATTCATAGGCTTGGTCTAAGGAGGTGACGCCTCTAATGATCAATTCTCTCCTAAGATCGTCATTTAATCCTTTCTTAAGCCAACCAAGTGTCACTACCTCTTCCTCGACTATCTGACAATGCCTCTTGTATTCTTGAATGATCATGGACCTAGGGCCTTGCCTAAGGTTATCCCACTTGTAGGTTGTGGGGAGATAGTTCCGTGATGGGGCTTGCTTCATCTCTGGCCAATCAGAAATTGGGTTTCCTATCTTTGCGCAAGGTTATTGGTGATCTCATCCCAGTAAAGTTAGGCTCTACCTATTAACTTCATCTTTGCAAATCGAACCTTCTTATTTTCAGCCCAATTATACCATTCGAAAAAATGCTCCATTTGACGCAACCAATCAGTGAAAACTCATGGATCTAAACAACCATCAAAAGTGGGGGCTTCTACTTTCACTCCTTTCATCCCTTCATCCTAGTCCCTATGGAAATGATCCTGGCCTCTATAAGGGTGACCTTGACGGGGTGGCCTATTGGGAACTGCATCATGGCCTTCCTCAGTGTCCTCCATGTGAGGTGCTTCGTGCCGTCTTAGGATGATGTTGTTAGGTCATCTAACCGGGCATTGGTCCTAAGATTATCTTGTCTAAGGTCAAGATTATCTTGTCTAAGATCCTGAAGGGCCTTCATGATAATTTCCATGTTTTGCTCCATTAAGGGGTGGGGCTCTGAACTAGAGTGTGGTTCTAAAGTGGACAGGAATGTAGGATCTGATACGACACGGCCACTACGCAAGCGCATACACTAGGGATGAATAAATTATACAACTAAAGTAGAGGCTGAATCACGTAGGAAACTATTCGATGATTGGATGAGGCAAACGATAAGCGAGTAGTGCTAGCAATTTAAAATGCTATAGGTGGAACTAGGTAGTCAATGACTCATACTAACTTGGAAGCTCAACAATTAATACTAAGTTTTAATAACCTAGAAGGATTTTTTTTTTTTTTGGGTCTAAAAAAAAAAAAAAAAAATCTGTGGTCGTAATTTAATGGATGTAAATGTATTGAAACAATTCTAACAAAAGTTCATGTATTGCCAGCAACCAAGTAACAAAGGATAAAATATTGTGAACAAAGGCTAAAACCACATATGATAAGTGAATTAACAATCCCACAAACACATAAAAATTATTGTTGATATTTTGAATTCTGCAAAATTAGATTCACAAGTATGGCAGTGCGTACCTTGGCTGAGCAAATCTAACCCGAGTGGATGTATTTGGATTTGCCAAAGTTTGTGTAATGTCAATCACGTGGGTCCCTTGACTAGTCTTTGTGTTTGAATCTATCAAAGCTTGTGTAACATCATTCACGTGGGTCCCTGTTCTCCTTGGCTGGTGTGTTCTTCTAATAACAACTATATATATATTTTGTCTTTTCTTCTCTGTTTTTTATTTTTTTATTTTTTTTTAAATTTTTTTATTGATAGTGAAACAACAAAACTAAGAGAAACAAATAACAAAACTAAAAGTAAAATAAAAAATACAACAAAAGGGAAAGCAAATAGTTTAACGCAAGACTCCAACAGAGGAGCCCACAAGGTGAGCTCGCGATGAAGGCGGAGCGGCGGCACGGGGGTGCGAGATCAAGGTCATCAGTGCCAGGGGTTGTCGGCGCAAGCTGGTGACAGCGCGAGAGTGGTAACGGCGCGATTTTGCTCCGGTTGCTGTGGGTTTTGGTCACGGGATGTGGGGGTTTTGATACGGGCTTATGTGGGTTTTGTTTTGGGTATTTGGGTGGGTTTTGATGTGGGTTGTTGGAGGGTTTTGGTTCCGGGTTGGATGGGTTTTGATTTGTGGTTTTTCGGGTTATTGTATGTTGCTGAGGATAGAATCACAGCCGAGCATGAAGGGGAATGGTGGGTTTTACGATGGGTTTTGTTTGTGTGGGGATATTGGAAGGGATGATTGCTTTGGTGGCGGCTTCAGCGGCGGCGGCAGGCACAGATTTCGTGAGGTAAGTATATGAAGTTTATCTTAGTCATGGGGTTGGGTTGGGAGTTTTTATTTTCTGGTTTGGTTGGGGTAACAGCGGGTGTGGGGATCAGGGTTTTGCTCTGATACCAGGTTGATGCCGGACCCCTATTGAAAGGGGGGAAATAGGAACCACTAGAACAAACCCTAGGCTTCACCACCTTAGGGTGCCTGGAATCACCACCAAGCGTGAGAATAATATTTCTCAAAATAATTCTTATTTCAATATCAAGTGCCGTAAACCTTTCCTGGAGTCTTGTTTAAAAAGACTTCAGAAATACATCAAAAAGGAAATAATCAAATTAGGGAAGATACAATCCCATAAAATAAGAAATCACCATAAATAAGAAATCATAATCAAATCATAACAAGTCAACTAATGAACAATAGGAAGTAATCTGGTGTGATCCCTAGTGTCTGCACCAAAAACCCAGAGAGCATACAATTGCATTTGATTCCTCAAAGGACACAATTTGTTGTAGCTGTAAGAAATTTGAGTTTGTTGGGATTCTTTGTTGTCATGCTTTAAAAGTGTTGGACCTAAGGAATATCAAGATTATTCCAGGAAAATATTTTATTAAGAGGTGGATGAAAAGTGCGAAGGTTGGAAGTGTAGAAGATGTCCATGGATGTATTGTAGAGGAAGACCCTTGCTTGGTTATGTCAAGTCGCTACAAAGAGTTAAGTCGAACTGCAATTAAATTAACAACATGGGCTGCTGAATCTGAAGAATGAAATAATATTCTTAATGGAGTCTTTAGAGAAGGAATGCTTGAGTTGGAAAGGCTATGTGTGAGAAAATGTGATGTTTTCCAAAATGACAAAACAAAGGTAATTGAAGGTGCAGAAACAATTAAAAATAAAGATGGCAATGAAGAAGTTATTGTTGGAGATAATTTGAATAACTTAAAATCAAAAGGGCTGAAGAAAAAGGAACGTGCTCCAGGTGGTAAACGTCGGCTTATGAGTTCTCTTGAGCAAAGCTTAAAGAAAAGAAAAGGTGGAAGTGACCAGTTGTCTACCCCAAATATTATTGCTGGCAACCAGGTTTGCTTTGGTCACCTCTAAATAAGTTTTAAAAAAAGTTTCCTTTTGTCTACTGTTAGTTTTTTATGTAATGGTTGCATTAATTATTCTTTTTTCTCTAATGTACAGAGCTCAAGAACTAAAATAGTTTCGCCACCTCTACCATCAAATTTTGTTCATTCATTGTCATATCAGCATCCATCATATTACCAATGGCAATTACCTATCCTTAATCCACAAATGGAGGTAGGTTAGAGAGCTTTTGGTCTTACTATGATTTTTTAAAATTATGCTGAAATGTCACTTACTTTGTTCTTCTTTTGAAAGTGTTTGCAAAGTTCTCAAGAAACTATCAACACTCAATGTTCATTAGCAGCTGGCCTAATGGTAGGTCCACAAGCATACTCCATGTTAGAACAATCATCAAGCTTTCGTACTCAGCAACAAAACCAACCAACCATTCCTTATCTTAGGTTTGTGTTATTAATTTGCTTTTACATATTCACACTATTTAGTACATTTTAATGTTTACCCTTTTGTTTTTCCAATTTACAGGAAATAAAGAGCTTCCTTCGAACCAAATGCTGGTGCAACGCTATATTACTTCGTGTAATCAAAATAGATTTTCCTTCATTGCATACATGTTTATTTATTTATTTATTTTTTTAAGTTCAAAATGGTGTATGGAACAATAGATTCCAAAATGGATTTCTTCCTGTTTATTATTTTGTAGCAAAGAATTTTCTTTGCACAACAGTGATGACTGATACTGAGACATCCATAAAAATCATGTATTGTTATTTGGCATTCTTGTCCATCAGCTCTCTCCTCGTGCATGCGTATTTGGCTATTTGCCAAGAAAGTGAGAAAAATAGAAGAGAATCATGTCTGATTTAAAATTTTCACAGCCACTAGTATTAGGATATAATGTTATACCGTAGCATTCTTGATGCAAATTACATTCTATGCTCAGTGTTTTTTATTGCCAAGAAAGTTCAGTAGAGCAATAATAAAATCGGTCTTATTTTACTGGAGTCAAAATTTTGGCAGAAATTTAGCATTAGGTTGAAGTTCTCATTTAATACAATGTTAGTTGGGTTTTAAAAAGAAACTGAATGGATGACTAAGCAAAAGATGCATGAGAGTTGCATTCAAAGTTTATCTTATTTCATTTACTCCATATAATAACATGATTTCACATTTTGAATTCTGAATTAAATATTCAAAGCCACCAGACCCAGTATCCTATAAACCCAACCAACATACCTCCTATGAAAGTACTGAAAATGTATTGGGTTACTGTGGTTACTGATAGTTGCTTCTGTTAGTAAATTGAGCTTGTTTAGCCAGCTGTCAAGTTGTTAGGAAAGTTGTTAGCCAGCTATGAGGTTGTTAGGCGAGTTGTTGTACTTGGAATGGTACACGTATAGATAATCAAAGTCATAATAGATATGTGTATATATTGCCCACAGTATGTAATAGGTTTCAAGCAAAGCATAATACATTTACAAATATTTCTTTCTTTCTTTCTCTCTGTTTGTTTCTCTCTAAAACATTTGCTTCAAGTTAATTTTCAAGTACATGCTTCAAGTTCAAGTCTCACTATTCACAAAGATTACATTTCAGTAGTCATGGCCAATTCACAATCACTAGTACTCCATGTAGTAATATTTCCTTTTATGGCTCAGGCCACACCATCCCTTTACTAGACATATCAACAGCCTTCACTAGACATATCAACAGCCTTCACAAACTGTGGCCTAAAAGTCACAATCGTCACCACCCCAGCAAATGCTCCATTCATCTCTTCCAAAACCAATAAGTACCCAAATATCTCTTTGTCAATAATTCCATTTCCAAAAGTTCAAGAATTGCCCCATAGATGTGAGAACACTGCTGACGTTCCTTTAATGGCTCTATGGACTACTTTTATAGAAGCCACCAAAAAAATGAAACAAAGTTTTGAGGATGTTCTTAGACACATGATCCTATAGAGTTTCCAGAGCTGACAAATATTCCATTCACATTCAGAAGGAAAGGAGTAGCAGATGCAAAAAGTTATTATTTTGAAGAAAAAAAAAAAACTCTTTTTTCAACTTTCTTATCATTGAGGAATTTTGTCAAACATAACATGGGCACCAAGAATTTTGTCAAACATAACTATAGCTACAGAATTCAAGTAATCCCATTTACAAGTCATTTTGCAGTGCTTAAAAAAGCATTACTAAGTTATAGCAACAAAAACAAAAACAAATATATAGGGATCTAACCAATAAACAAAATACAGATCAAAATCCCAAGACACAAAACCTATACAATTCCACTAAAATGAATTGTGTAGCTGGAAATCTTGAAGCGCAGATGCAAATGGATGTTGCCTTTCCTCTCTGGTCTTTATTTTCGGAGTCCCCATTGCAAAAGAGAAATCAAATGTTTTTGCTTTGGAGATATCATAGATACGGTTGCTTCCAAAGCTTGAACTCAATGCAAGATTTGAAACCCAACTTCAGATTGCTTGCTTCCGTTTCTGTGTTTTTGAGAGAGGCATGAGGAAGAGGGGAAAAGAAATTCAGATTTCAGACTGAGAAATTGAGGCGCGAAACAAAGTTTGAGCGGAAAAGAAAATGGGAAATTTTTTTTAGATGGAAAAGTTTACCGAAAGCACCTCTCGTTAGTAACATGGCACAAGTGGATCTAAGATAGAATTGATATGTCATTTTAATTGACGTGATATTATTTAATTGGGCCAAGTAAATTACAGCTGATATACTTACCATTTATAAAAATATATAATGTAACTAGATTATTGTCTCTTCATAATGGGATATATAGAGATTTCAATACAAATAAGTCCAAGAAACGAATAATTGTACTGATTTACTTGCAAAAACAGACTGCAACCAGAGACCAGATACAGATTTTATTTCTTTCCTAATACCCCAGCGCATGTGTTAGAGACTTTGGCTTTTGATGTATCGAGTGCTACTCGGTTCCGTTTGATTAGTTCATAATTTATATATTCCCTTTTAACCCAAAAATAAAAAAAAAGGTACTTGAGGTAGCGACTTGGGCAACCAACAGTCCAGTACAGTCCAGCAATAGTGGGGCAACTAGCACGGATTTTTAAAACATTACCTGCCCCCACCTCATTAACTCTATGGATCAGATTTACCTGATCCATATCCGCGGGTAGGATGCAATGCAAACTGCCATGCCCTTCATAGGACTTTCCCATAGAAGAAAATAATATTTTCGCCTCAGCTTAGAGTGTTAAAAAAATTTAATTAAGAACTAACAAAAACAACGTACAGATTAAAACATAGAACATACATTAATTAATAACAGTGTAATTAAACATAGTCACCAAAAGAGAAACATCTTATTATCATCCATATTATGCCACATATAATATGGGTATTACATTTCAGAGCTTGCCTACATAAGATCACTCATAACAGTAAACAGCAAGTAGCAAATAAAAGACCTAACTAGCTCATGTGCCTTTTTTTTTTCTTTTTCTTTTTTTTCTTTCTCTTTTCTAGTAGATAGACACGCATGCTCTTACATTACCGTACACCTGCAACACCCATAAAAAAAAACTTCCAAATTAGATAATTGAAAGTAAATAAAATAAAAACTCAGAAAAAAATAAATAAATAAATTGTAAAAACTTGGCAAATTTATACCCTAAGAGTATGAGTAACATTTTCTCGTAAATAAACAATACTCATTTTCTTAAGCGCGAGTTAGTTTGGTTCTGAGTTGCCAAAATTTACAATCTAAATAAGCCAACTTCCAAGTTATTAATAATTTATATTTTTAAATTTGTTAATTTGATTTATTTTGATATTATAAGACTTGATTTTAGTAAAATTAAAATGTCGCTCAATTGTGTAAATTAAAATAGTTTATTGAATAATACATTTTAATATTTGAATGAAATTAAAACGACATTTCTTGAAGTTAGGTTGGATGGAAATTAAAATACTCTAATCCCATCCCAAATGGCACCCAAAAAAAACAAAAAACACTTTCTTTTGGAAGTAATTAATATAATCCCATGTGCAAAAAAGGCAAAATAAAAAAAGTATCCCACCAATTATGGTATCACATCACATATATTTAGATACTATATTTTGAGCACATAGATCACAGATCCACATATAAATCTAGAATAAAAAGTAAAAAGAAAATCCAAATTATAATAAAATTAGATCACATATTCTGAAAGAGATCACAGATTTATGAACAAGACAAACAAAAATTAGAAAGATCTAGCATAATATGTGTTACATCTACTTGCAAATTAAACAAACATGTAATAAAAATTACCTAAGGATAATATAATAAGGATGTTTCATTGTGCACAACAAGGTGTGAGTCTAATCACTGTCGCTGCTGCTGCTGTCACCTTTGTCATGACCATCATGTTTCTTCTCCTTCTTTTTCTTCTTCTTCTTCTCTTCCTTATTGCCACTGCCATGTTCACCACTGCCATGTTCACCACCACCATGGATCTTGTCCTTGATTTTTTCACCAAATCCTTCCTTGTGTTCAGCACCACCATGGTGTTGTTCTCCCTTGTATTCACCAACACCATGGTGTTGTTCTCCCTTGTATTGATCACCATGGTGTTGCTCTCCCTTGTATTGATCACCATGGTGTTGTTCTCCCTTGTGCTCACCCGCATGTTGAGGCTCTCCTTCTTTCTTCTTGCCTCCAAGGTGGAGGGTTTCTTCAATCTTGTGCATAATTCCTGCCATTGTATCTTGGTTTTGGTTTCTCTTTATCAAATCAAAAGGGCTATTTGATGTAAATGTGAAGAGAAATGAAGCTCAAGGTTTCAATATATATAGGCATTCAAAGATCACAAGAAAATTTAATATTCTATTATCCAATCCGTGTCTAGGATGCTTCGAAATTACATTCAAGCCCACCTCTGAACTGTTATCTCTATTTCTCTACGTGGCCCTACACGCAAAGAGAGAGAGATCCACTCCATGCGGGAACACATGACTCATAACTATTCTCATCCGCTCGATTGATGAATATAATATTTAAATTCAAAATAAACTCATATTTATCTAACTCTTTTAAACTAAATAACAAAAATACAATTAGGAGGATAAGATTTATTCAAAATGATGAAATGATATAAATTAGAGACGCGTAATATTTTATTTGGGATGGTTCTTGGATATAATCATAATCAAAGGCAGGATTAGCTAAACAAATAAGCTTCTCCTACCTAAACAATTCAAACAACACATTATTTACACATTGGAGCTCCTTTTTAAGCAAAAAGAAAAGAAAAGAAAGCGGAAAAAGGAAGAAGATAGGAATATGTTATAACTTTCTTTATTTAATAAGTGTGAGCCGTAATTAATGCCGTGAAAGAATGCTGTCATCTCATTCTAAAGTTTTAATATGCTTTTGATAATATTAAATATATTATATATATATAAGGCCATCTCCAGCCGCAGTGTAAAACTGCTCTTCATCTCTATTAATAGAGACCAAAACAAAAATCACGGCTCCAGCAGTCGTTCAAAATCGCTTTTCATCTTCAAATTTTTTTACAAAGCGAACAGTACCCTTTCATTTTTGAAAGGTTACTGTACACTTTGTAAAAATTAAAAAACCATTTTTTATCAGCTCTGACCCCACCAAAACAAACTGATATTTCTTCCGGATTTTTTCTCTCTCCTCTCATTTCTTCCGAAAATTTCTCTCTCTTCTTCTCATTTGCTCTCTCTTCTCTCTTTGCTCTTTCAGCCTTTTGGGTTTTCTGTTGAAGCACGGTGGTGGCTTGGGCTTGCCGGCGATTCGGTGGTGGTGGTTGATTCGGTTGATTCGGTGGTGGTGGTGGTTGATTCGGCCTGGACGAGAGAGACCCACCCCACGATCTCGGCCTGGACGAGAGAGACCCACGCCACGGCCTGGGCTTGCCGTCCCCGATCCCAACGGTCTGGAGGTCACCCGTGCCGATCTCGGCCTGGACGAGAGAGACCCACGCCACGGCCTGGGCTCGCCGTCCCCGATCCCTGCCGGTCTGGAGATTGTTCCCTTTGAGAATCAGATCGCGGCGGCGTTGGGGGCTTCGTTGGGTCACCATAGGCGGTGGGTTGTTGTGCGATTTGGGATTTGTTGTTGGGTTTGTGCTTGAAATTGGTGTGATTTCTTGATTTTTTTTGGTTCAAGGCTGTGAGTGGCGGTGGAATTTGGTAGATGTGGGTTTTGGTGTTGCCATGGTGGGGTTATGGTGTTATTCCGGCGTGATTTGTGAACGGTGGTTTGTCGGCTGTGTTCACTGTTTTCGTGAATTGTTGGCGCTGCGGTGATGAACGGCAAGTCACAGTGGGAGTTGGGTTGCTGGGTTTTCTAAATGTTGAACAGAGTTTCTGGGTTTGGAATTGCCTGACAGAGTGCCGATCTCGGCCTGGGGTGGTTGTTGGGTTTGCGCTGTCGAGATCGGCCTGGGGTGGTGGGTTTGCATTGGGTTTGTTGATTCGGTGGGTTTGGGTCTTTGCGGTGGTGGGTTGGGTCTTTGCCGAGGCCTGGGGTGGTTGAATCGGTGGCTTGAGGTTGATTTTGTGTACTGGGTTTGCTGTGGTTGGGTTTTCGGTGGTGGTGGTTCTTCGGTGGTTGGGCTTGCCGGCGTGGGCTTGGGCTTGAGGTTGATTTTGTTGGGTTTGGGCTTGAGGTTGACGGCGGAGCAGTTGATTCGGCATGGTGGTTGGTCACCGGAATGAGTTTGGTTGCTGTGAGAAATTGATTTGGGTGGGAGTTGGTTATTTTTGGTGGGAAGTCATGATAAAAAAGTAATTTTTAATAGAATAGAGATAAAGATAAAGAGTACTGTTGGAGTGGTTGTTTAAAAAAAAAATAGAGAGTTGTTAAAAAGTGTAATTTTAGAGATAAAGATAGAGATAAAGATAAAGGACTGCTGGAGATGGCCTAAATAAGTCTAACCAAATTGATAAAAAAAAAAAAAAAAATCTTGAATAAATTTTATAAAGAAAAAATAAAAAACTGATTAACGGCTTATCCAATTGAAAATCAAAGTAGAAAATTATATAATAAAAAACACGAGATCAAAATTTGTGAACCTCAAAATTTTATATGACACTTATTATAAACGAATCTGAAAAGTTCAAATTTAATAAAATCTTGATATTCTTTGCTTAACTATTTATGGGATTGAAAATCAAAGTAAAAAAAAAATTAACAAAATGAAAATTTGTGAAGCCATGGACATAAATTATGAAATAAAATGAAATTAAAAAAAAAAAAACGTAGTTTTTGGGTAGGAGACATTTATTTTGTTAGGACTTAGGATGGGAGTAGATATTTGATATTTGTAAATTAATGAGATGTAGATAAGGGCGTGGGGCACGGCATAGAGAAAGGCCGACCTCATTGACCCTTAGAGAACCACAAAAGTCGAGAACCACAAAAGTATAATGACTTGAAAGAAGATCACATGCTTCTGACATTAGTCCTCAAATAAAGCAGTGGTAGGTCCTCTCAGGCCTTCTATCATGATCATAATTTGAAAAACCAATCCAATTTTCAAGGGTTTTTTTAATCTTTATCTTTATCTTTTGCACTTTGTTAGGTGCTGTAGCCGCGTAAAAGCAGTGTCTAGTCTTTATGAATAACCCCCGAATTCCATTGGACCGTGCTACTTTCACACGGTCCCATAAGTGCAAAATTAGTAATTTTAATAAAGAATAGTTTTATTCTTATTACTAAACATTGTAAAAAAAAAAAGAGAAACACATGAGAAGGAGGGGATTACCGTTTATTTTTTTCCCTCCTCCTCTGTGACTGCCTTCTTCTCCATCACGCCATGTACAACCTGAACAGCAAGCACAAAGGCAAAAAAAAAACAGAACTTAGCCGAGAAGATCACGTCAGTTGTAAGGTTGGATTTTTGAAGTTTTGCTACTTATTATTTCTTGCCAATAATTATGAAACAGTAATCCTAAACATAGAAACTTTTTTCTGTAAAACAGTGTTGCTGCCATTGTTGGTTGAGCTTGAGCTTGAGCTTGAAACAAAGTCACCATTTGGAGCAGAGACAGAGACCAACATTTGAGATTTGGAGCAGCATTTAACGTGAGTTTTGGAGTTTTGGAGGTGCATTGCACTGGTGCATTGACTGCACTGTTCACGTGGTATGCATTTTTTTTTTCCTCTTTTTCTTTTTTGTTAGTTGTGTATATTATTTAAGTTTATTTTTAGTGATAATCTGTACATATTGTTTTGTGTAATAAAAAATGAAAAAAAAAAAAAATTATGCTTGTTTTAGGTGTAGCAAAATATTCATCATTATTGTATTATGGCTATAGATGTTTAATGGGTTTTTTCATGTTATTTTTTAATGATAATTTTAGTGAGTGTGTGTTGGTGTGTTTGAATGTTTTCTGTTATTGATACTAGTCACAATGTAATACTTTAGGTTTAGGTTGTATATCATTATTGGTACATGATAAATTATTTGGTAGAGTTTACATTACATGTTATAATTAACTTTGGTATTTGGCTTATAGGTTGTTGCAGTCATGAGTACACAAGAGATGGATGGTGTTAGATCCTTTGGTGCTAGTAATAGTTTTGTGGAGGATTTACCATAGTCTGTTGAGGGAAACATGCAGGATACACCTGAGAGTGTGAGGAATTCAGTGATTGAACCAAGGGTTGGAATGGAGTTTGATTCACTTCAACAAGTCATTGAATTTTATAAGCAATTATGCTTATTCGAAAGGATTTGCAACAATGACAAGGAATTCAAGAAAAAATAAGGGCTTTAGTGAGACTTCTTACGTAAACTTGAAGTGTAACCGAGAGGGAAGATACAGTAGTTCGGTTGATGATCCTTCCAAGAAGAGGTCGACAATAAAAAATGCGTGTGAAGCTGGGATCAAAGCTTCGATGGATATTACCGATAAAAAATGGAGGATATTGAGTTTTATTGAGGAATCATAATCATGATTTGAGTCCTAAGTAAATCCAGGCATTTTGCTGCTTTTCGACATATAAGCACGGATACAAGGAGGAGACTCTTGATTAATGATAATGCCGGTGTTAGGATAAATAGTAGTATTAAGGCTTCCATCGTTGAAGCAGGGGGTTATGAAAATGTGACCTATAATCAAAGAGATGTTCGCAACTTTCTCGAAAAGGAACGTCGTTTAAAGTGTAAGGAGGGTGACGGACAAGCCTTGCACGATTACTTCGTTAGAATGCAAGCTAAAAATTCTAACTTCTACCATGCGTTGGATTTGGATGATGAGTTACGTGTGCGAAATGTATTTTGGGTTGATGCGAGGAGTAGGGCAGCATACGAATCCTTCAATGATGTGATCACATTCGACACCACATATCTAACAAACAAGTATGATATGCCATTCGCCCCTTTTATTGGAATTAATCATCATGGTGAATCTATTATACTTGGTTGTGGGTTATTGTCAAGTGAAGACACGGATTCGTTTGTGTGGGTATTTAGGCAATGGTTGCAAAGTATGTGTGACATTGCTCCAAAAGCCATTATCACGGACCAATGTCCAAGCAATGCGGCGGGCCATTGAAATAGTTTTTCCGGAAACTGTTCATCGTTGGTGTATTTGGCATATTACGATGAAATTGCCGGTGAAGCTTGCTGGATTGGAAGCTTATCAAGATATAAAGCATTATTTGCTTAAAGCCGTGCATGATTCAATGACAGTGGAAGAGTTTGAAGAAAAATGGAATCATACCATCACTTTGCATCATCTTGAGGAGAATGAGTGGTTGGCTAAGTTATATGAGGAACGGGAGCGATGGGTTCCTGCATTTCTCAATTCCAATTTCTTTGCGGGAATGTCGTCAACCCAACGTTCGGAATCAATGAATGCCTTCTTTGATGGTTACTTACATAGCTCTACAACCTTGAAAGTATTTGTGGAGCAATTCGAGAAGGCAATGCGGAATAAGGTTGAAAAAGAGATTTTATCAGATTTTGAGTGTTTTAAAGGCAAGCTGAAGTGTTCATCATCATCTCCTATGGAGAAACAGTTCCAAGAAGCTTACACCCATGAGATTTTTAAGCGGGTGCGAAACTAGAATTTTCTGGGAGACAGGGTTGTATCGTAAATGAGCTTGTTAGAGGTGGTGATGAAGTGAAATACAAGATTGAAGACGAAGCATGCTCAGGGAAGCTTTTTGAAGTGAGATTCAGTAGCTCCGAATGCTTGGTTGGCTTGTGTATGTCGCATGTTTGAGTTTAGGGGGATATTATGTAGGCATGCCTTATTTGTGCTTTCCCAGGAACGTGTGACTGTACTCCCTGACAGGTATATACTAGACAGGTGGAGAAAGGATATCAAAAGAAAACACACTTACATCTCCACTTGTACAGATGATGTACAACATAACCCTGTCTTTGGAAAGGTACGAGAAGTTGCATAGACTAGCAGTCGGTGTGCTTGAGATAGGGGCTGAGTCTGTAGAGAATTTCAATGTTCTAGAAAAGTTGTTAATTGATTTGAAAGACAACTTTTCCTCGTTCATGTGATAAACAGCCCTCGTCTCAGAGAAAGAATAGTGTTGGAGCTGCTCCTTGATGTTGTTAGGACTGAAGTTGTAAGGAGTCCTATGGTTGTGAAGCGTAAGGGTCGACCTAGGATGAAACGGCTAAAGTCATCAATGGAGGAAGCGGTTTCAAAACCAAAGAAGAAAAGGAACACTGCCGCTGCTAGGAATCTTGCTCATTCTACATCAACTACTGGGGTACATAATTAAAAGACCACACTTCTTTTAATATCCTAGTCTATTATTGTTTATTAATTTTGGTTTAATTGTGATTGGATGGCCTAGGTTGGAGGTAGTGCTTATGGAGATGGCTCTACATCAAACATGGTAAGTATAGGTGATTTGCACTGTTATTATTCATATGTAGCAAAGATGTTATTTTGGGGCTTATGGTTGAATATATATATTATATATATATTTTTGTATTGTAGGAATATCCAGTGTCCATGCCACATTCAAATGATGGAGTTATACACTTAACAAATCCAATGCCTTCCCAGAGTTTTGTGTCTGAGGTAAAGATATTTGTAATGTGGAAAAATTGGTTATTAAATCCTATTTATTGCATACTTATTGTACCATGTTTTCTTTTACAGTCAATGTCACAGACTCAAGCTCATGGAAACGAAGACCAAGCCTTAAACCTTACTTGATTAGATATATGTAAATAATTTTTTTTTTTTTTTGTTAAACGATCCTCCTTTTTTGTATTACGGAAGGATGTGTTGGTAGTTAGTTTTTTTGTATCATGGAAGGATCCGTCTCAATCTCCTATATCCTCAGCGTTGTTGTTTTTGCAAGAGGAAAGAGAAAGTGTAGGCTCCTTTCATTTCATTAATATACACCCATTGATTGTATTGTTTTTAGCTAGAGTGGATAATTAATGTATTTTGTCGTTCCAATGCAATGATAATGGAAGTGCATACGTATTTGAGTTATTGCTAGTGGGTTATTCTAAGTTTTTTATGTATTCAGGTCATGGTGAATTTCATGAATATAGTAATTTTATGAAAGTTATGTTAGTGGTATACTTTGAACCAAGTTTGCAGAAATTGGCTAAGTTAAAACAGGTTTCTGGGTTGGTTTCTGGGTAAAGGCAGGTTTCTGGGTAATATGGTACTGTGCACCAAGTTTGTAGAAAGTGTGGACAATTTTGTCCACACTTTAACAAAATTGTCCACACTTTCAGGCCAATAGGAACACTGTTCACGTTCACGTACTGCTCACATATACTGTTCACGTATACTGTTTACCATTGCTCTTCAAGTGTGGACAATTTTGTCCACACTTTGTTCAAATTGTCCACACTTTCTGGGGAAGAGTTCACTGTTCACATAAAACACTGTTTACGTATCTGACAGAAAGTGTGGACAAAATTGTCCACACTTTCATAAAATTGTCCACACTTTTATCAGAAAGAGTTCACTGTTCACGTAAAACACTGTTTACGTATCTGACAGAAAGTGTGGACAAACTTGTCCACACTTTTATCAAATTGTCCACACTTTCTGGGGATGAATTTTACTGTTCACGTTTAAAATGTTCATATGGATAACTGTTCACGTGACTGTTTAGTGTTCTAACGTGCATCAAATTGCATGAATTTGCATGGCCATTGCAAGAAAATATACACATTAATGTCCACACATTGATGCAAATTGTCCACAATTTCTGGGCAGACTTAAATGTTAAAATAAACATTTTTCTGGTACACAACACATTTATTGAATACATTTCACTACATTCATTCATTCACATTCATTCAAATAAGCATCCTCATTCATTCAATCAAATATTGTCTAATTACAAAAAGTGGTAATGACTACACTACACATTTATTGAATTTGATACCATAATACAACAATAAGGCCCACAATTACAGCAAGTCCTATTGTTAACAACTTCTTCAACGATTGGATGTCATCACGATGTACTGGTTGGACCATATCACGCATGCCACGCATCTCTGACTGAAGTTGATGCAAGTCCAGTAACAGTTGTGATGCATCAAGCAATTGTGATGCATCAACCATGGATTTAGAACTGGTTGCTTGTGATACCTCTTCCATTCTTTCACAGCCAGCTCGTTGGTTGATGGGCAAACACCAAGAAAAGAAACCGCATCGGTTGGCAGCACAACAATAATACAATTTGTTTTTGTTTAAACTTGATTCTGAAATCCTAACTGATGCTCTTTTGCCACAAACACAGTCTAAATTTCTAAATCTCAGCCCATCTCTAATTGCACTATTTACTGATGAGGAAGACATCTTTGCTGCAAAGGTATTAAAAATTCATATATATTATTAGGTTATTAAAAAATCATATAATATATTAGTTTATGTCAAAAAGTTTAGGGTTTTGAATATTAAGGGTTTGAATATTATTTAAGTTGAATAAATCATAATTAGGGTTTTGAATATTAAAATTTTCAATATGATTTAATTTGAATAGAATATGATGTAATTAGGGTTTTGAATATTAAGGTTAATTGAGGAATTAAATCAAGAACAAAGAGAGAGAGAGAGAGAGAGAGAGAGAGAGAGAGAGAGAGAGAGAGAGAGAGAGAGAGAGCATACCGAGACCTGAAGGATTCACAAAGTTGAACAAATAAAGAGGAAAATTGAAAACAACCAGCACCCCCACTAAATTTCGGTCACAACCCAGTACAAATTTGGTCACAGCCCAGTAACAAAATCACATCCCACTGTTCAGACACCTAACACGCAGAGAAGATGGAGTGAGATTGAGAAGTCTTGTAAGCATTTAATGCTCTCTGCCAACCCAAAGACAGCTAACCCGAATTGAGAATGGAAGAAAGATGAAGAAAACGTAGAGGCAGATAGCTAAGAAGAAGAAGAAGGAAGATCGAGTTTTGTAGCTGAAACAACTTGAGGACTCTACCTTCTAGGCCCAAGAACACAGCAGCAGGTTGCGCAGCAGTAGGGACGTGCAGCTCCAAGAAGAGGACAGTTCAGCTGATGGGATTGCCGTGTCCTTTTGTTGAAGATCACATCAGCCCGTGTTTAACCAGCTAAGAGCCTAAGATTGGGCTGGCTGTTAGAAGTGATACTGTGTAAAAAATGAATTTTGAACTCAAGGAAGTATATGCCGTGTAAGTGTGTAAGTAGGATAAGTTGATTTAATAATTTTTTTTTTTTTATTTAATGGACCCACATTGATATGTCCTTGTGTTCAGAAGGAAGTATATGCCGTGTAAGTAGGAAAAGTTGATTTAAAAAAAAGTTATTTATTTAATTGGACCACATTGATATGTCCTTGTGTTCAGAAGATCACATCAAGTCGTGTTTTTAACCAGCTAAGACTACCTGCATTTAAAGTGGTACTGTGTAAAAAATCTGCTCCTTCAAAGGAAGTATCTGCCGTGTAATAACAAACAAATTGCTAGTGCAATTGCAATTGCAAATGCAAATTTAGATTAGATAAGTGTGTAAAATTAAAACATGATAAGTTGATTTAATATTTTATTTATTTATTTAATGGATAAGATTAAAAGTGAATGTTGAAACTTTTAATCTTAACCATTCAAGTCAATTGCATGGGTGCAATCATGCAAATCCATGATCTCAATTCAGGTTTTTTATGCAATTGCATAGGTTGTTTAAAAAACTTTGCTGGTATTGATACAGTTCATACAAGAATTATGAATACATTTTATATGGTTTGTTTTTGTGGTTATAAACACAATTTTATGTTAGTATTATAAAAAGAACATTAGTATAAGATACATTTAATAATTATTGAGAAAAATTGCATTAAATTTGTTATAAAGATTTGGTTGTTAATAATACATTTAATAATTATTGAGAAAAATTGCAAATATTCATTCAAATATTATTATCAATAAAAATATTGCAAATAATGCAGTTAATAATTATTGACATAAAACGTAAAAAAAAAAAAAAAAAAAAAAAAAAAAAAAAAAAAAAAAAAAAAAAAAAAAAAAGAAAATGTGACTTCAGAAAGTATGTACAAGTTAGATTCAGAAGTTGTAATTTTAAAATATGTCAAAAAAATATTATGAAAATTAGAAAATGAAAAAATATTTAAAAAAAGAAAGGTACAATAATGTATTTTACGTATGTTAGATTCAGAAATTGTAATAATCATGGTTGAATATGTTTAAATTATTTGTTGTTAACTAATTTATGAATTTCTTCATTACAATATATAACTTTTTTTAACAATGATAAAACGTAAACTTCAATTAAAAATGGAACTTTAGAAAGTATTCTTAACTTATACAAGTAATATAATGCAATTTAGCAAAAATAATAATAACATAACAATTTTTTTTCAGTTATGTGTGGTATAATTGGAAAACATTAGTCATCTTAGTCATCCACCTCTTCCCCATTAGGATAACCTCCTATCATATGTCGTCATCATCAATTATATCTCATATATTTAATGGTTAAGTTATAGTTAGATACAAGGAAAGGTATAGATCGTGTGTTGGTCTCTTCCTCGGATCAACCCTAAGCATACCATCCGCTATAGATTGGGTGTTGATTGGAACCATTCTAGTCATCCAACACTTTCCTGTTTGGATCGGATTTGCTTGTTCACATAGAAGATGGCCATTAGTATACTGTCGTATACTTTAACTATACGGGTTTATTCAAAAACATATATGGTGAGCCAAAACAAAGTAGTACTAGTGTATAAACCATTCTTAGTTATATAGTACTGTATGGAGCATTCTTAGTAGAAAAACATTACAATTTATTGTTTAAATATGTCACTCAAATGTAATCGTAGTACCAAGGTGGTTATCAAATGTAAACACGAATACCAACAACATTGTATGACATACGTTTTTAATACGTTAGTTTGTATAATTACATTACATAAAATATCAATGTTACTTTTTGATAACTAAGATCTAAATTACTCAATTCCAATGTTCTACTTATATTTTTGGAATTTAAATATTTTTATTATAATCTTTTAATTTTTTGTCTTTACTGATTTTAATATAAAAAAAGTTATTAGATCTTATTATATGTATGTATGTTAGTGTCGAATTAGAATTTTTTTGGTAATTTATTGATTAATATTTACATGTAAATTAATTTAATTGAACCATCCTATTTTTTTAACATTTGAAAGCACTCTCTTATTGTAGGAGTCATGGATTTGGAATGGGATTTTTGCTTACAAATTTAAGAAGTTGAGAATGCTTAATGAATATTAAAATTTATTAGCAATGCTACCACAAACAAATAAATCTTTCTAAAATTTCTTACAAAAAATGCATGGGATTCAGGTTGTGTGTGACATAACTCTCATATATATAAACATTTTAATAACAATGTACTACTTGCACAAACATTGATCAAATTACTCATATACACCTTAATTTTCCAACAATGAAAAGATATATATAGGTGTGATATATGTGATGTAACTGATTGGTATTTATATTTAGCAAAAAAAAAAAAAAACTGATTGGTATTTTTTGATAGTCAATTCTGTATTGGTTCATATTTTTAAATTCTTGGTTTCCATTGACGATGAAATAGGACTTTAGCCTATGATCATTGAAGGATTTTCCTATCAGAAAGCCCAAATCTATGATAATTTAATTGATTAAATATTTAATTGCTTTATTTTAATACATTAATATTAGAGGTTGTAAAAAAAGCCCAAATCTATTAGCCCATTGAAACAAAACAAGAAACCAAAAAATTAATTTATTGAAACAAAAATTAATTGAAACCAAAATTAATAAAGCAAAAAAAGAATGGGCCGGTCCAACGTGCGAAATTTGGTGGGAAAGTTAATATAAAACGGCGCCGTGTTGGGCTTTTGGGGGGAAATATTAATCCCCAAAACGGTGCCGTGTTGGCCTTATGGGGGGAAAGTGGTCCCCAAAACGGTGCCGTGTTGGGCTTTTGGGGGGAAAGTGGTCCCCAAAACGGCGTCGTCTTGGGCTTTTGTTTGGGGAAAGTGGTCCCCAAACGGCGTCGTTTTTACAAACCTGCATGTCAGAAGCTTCCTCAACACGACGCCCTCTCTTCTGTCTCTTCGAAACTGAACTGTAACTGTTTCAAACTAAAACTGAAACTCTCTATCTGACAGTCTTTCCTCTCCCTCTCTTCACGGTTTCCTTTTGCAAACATCCCCAAGAAACAAAGTCCACTCCTCTCAAACACTCAAACTCAAGCCAACGTGACCCATTCCCTTGCACCCGTAGACACAACAGCACAAAGAACTGAGAAACCTCCTACCAAAGAGAAAGGTGAGTTTACATTTCCATTTTCTTCTGTGCTTTTTAATGTTTTTGAGTTGATACTATGATTGGACTAAGTGTGGACAATGTTTGGGTATTCTGGACAATTGTTTGGTTTTGTGGACAAAATTAGGGTTTTCTGTACAATGTTGGTCTTTATTTGTTGGTTTTCTGTGATTGTTGGGCTTCCTATAGACAATGACCTTTTAGTGCATTATAGGCAACTGATATATATAAATCTGCAGTACTTGAAATAAATTATAATGATTAGATGTATATAACAAAGTCTGAACTAGATGAGAAAGATGATGAGGGTTGCAAATCTTGTGAAGACAATGGTAATGGTCTTATGCTTAATGAGGATGAAATGATGATTATATACTTTAGGATTGCATTGCATTGCTTATGTTGGCATAGAAGTCAGTACTTACCATTACAGTGCTTTGTGGTCTTTGCCTTTTGGGTATATTTTATTTCAGCCATGTACTTCATTTTAATCATGGTTATCAAATATCATAGCTGTTTATATGATTAGTTGATCACTTGATTGTCCTATTTTCCATTTATAATTGTTTTCAAATTTAGTACATTTTTTTTAATGTTCCCTTTAGAAGGCACTTGCACTTTGCACTTAAATGCACCTCACACTTTCACCAACACTGTTAATGTTAATCTTTATGATATCTTAGACACTATCAAGAGCCTTACATCTACACTTGTGGCTTTCTGTTCCATAAAATTTATTCTTTAATTGTTAGATGCTATCACGGTTTAATGTATACAATTCAAACTTTATTGTAACCTGCTTTGCCCATTTTAGTTGTGTTTAAATTTGCACCTTTATGCAGACCTCTTCACCAAGGATTACAACTTTGATCACAAGTTTACCCTATCGTTGCAAGGCTCATCTGGCTGGTATTGTGTCTGATCCTTCTTTCTGCTTTTAGATTCCTTGTTTTTTTCAGAACTAATGTTTTTTGTTAGGGCTGTTTGTTACTTATCAAAAAAAGTATAGTATGGTTGGGAGATTGAACCTCTCTGCTGTAATTTGCTGTTATATCCAATTCTTTTAAGCAATGATTTTGCTACATGGGTTTTTGAATTGTGAGTTTGTGACTCTCTGTTGCAGGAATTAGCTAAGATCAATCATTTGTAATATGTGTTTTCTCTTTCTTATATGGTCAAACAGCTTGTGTTTATGTGGTGCAGGAAAATATAATTGAAATTGCATTCACTGTGAATTAAGTGGTTTATTGTTGGATTTAGTCTATATTGGTTATATATATAAACATACACAACATTTATATGGGTTAAGATACTGGCACTGATTTGACTTTGGGGGACAAATTAGAACCAAAATTGGTTTATGCAAGTTGGGTTAGCTCAATCTGATGGAGTAGAATATAATCTAAGCTCAAATGAAGATTATTGTAACTAGCATTTGTCCTTAAACTGCTTTATGGAATCACATAACAAAATTGAGAAACTTTCTTTTGACATAATGAATGATGAATGATTGTGTACAAGAAGAATTACAGAAGCAAAAACTGTGTATCATATGTGTGTCAACTATGTAACATGCAGTGGCTGCAATCCCAGAGGCCAGCCTTCTTCCTATTAATCATATCAGTCAGAAAAAGCAATTCATTGACAAATATAGACAAAAAAATGAATAAGGGAACTCTATAATAAGAAACAACAAAGACAATGTTACAAAAAGTTGTAACATAGAGTCATACCACTAGGCTCATATTGGAAAAAAAAATATATATATATATATATATATAGGAAATTACTGTAGAACCAGCTGAGAAACATGGAAAGAAAAACAAACCCAAATGAGTTAACTAAGAGAGAAGACAAATGAATACCTGTCCAGCCATGTGTGCCAAGTACTTGTATAGTAAATATAGTACTAGTGATGACTGATTATGTTTAAAACAACAAGGTCCAAATGAGGTCAAGTAGATAGGGACCTCAAATTTGGATAAATTGCTTCTACATTTCAATTAAAACTATTATAAAGTTAGTTCTATTATAGTTCAAATCAAGTACTTTGCAGTCAACCTTTTCCTTCAATTCTTCCTCCATCTCTTCCATCTTTTTCTTTACTGCCTTGTCATTTTCACCTCCCATGCACTCCATGTTATTAATTTATTAACTTAGACTCTTTTGGATGTTTCTTTGCTAGCAGGAAGTGCTTGTGGGTCCTGAAAACAGAACAGCAACATCTAACAGAAGTTTTCTTAAGGGTTAATCTAACAGAACAGCCCAGACAGGTATACTTGCTTCATGGATCTATTTATTATAAATATCCATTCACTTTAATTGATGAAAGCAAACATATTGACTGAAAATTATTGTTAGTCTATCTACTGTGTCTGTGTTTAAATTATAAAAATGGCATCTGCATTATACCAAATTATTACAATATCTTTTAAAGTGAGCCAAGGTAGATTGAGTTTAACAAAGTACTTTATGGAATGTTGTCACATCTGTTTTGTTTTTTATTTTTTATTTTTTTTGTGTGTGTGTGGTCATAGGTTGACTTGAATGTGACAAATATGTTTGGAATGACCACATGTTTAAACTGTGATTAAAATGTGGACAATGTTAGGGTTTTCTGGACAATTTAAGGGTATTCTGGACAATTTTCACATTTTCTGTACAATAGTGGTTCAATTGGCATACTTTTTTAATCCTTGTCTTGGCATTACAGAAACATATAATGATGATTTATCTTCTTCTTTAAACTTGTTAAAAGAGCTTTAACATGTTTCAAATATGGGATTATCCTCATTGTAATAAAAAGGTGGACAGTTAGGTCTTGGGTTCAAAACCCATTGGGTCCTTGTGTAACTTAAAAAAAAAAAAAAAACATTTTGTATGACTTAAATGCTTGTGTGACATGCTGGCTTCAAGACATAGTGTCTTTGGATGAGCTTATTCTTGTTAGCATCTATCCTCTATATCTTGTTGTTTCTTTTAATGATCAATGATTTTATGAGATATTCTAATTCTATGGATTTCCATTTTGCATGTGGCCAAGGCAATGGCGAGTATTGATGTGAACACACCCGCAGGCAACATAGAAGTTGCACCTCGTATTCGCCATCATTGCATTGTTAGCAAATTGATGGATGTTAACAAGAGCTTATCTGAAGAATGTAAGAGCCAGCTGCAAACCACTCCATTTGGGTGGTTGTTGAATCTCCACTGCAACATTGAGGCTAGTGGACGAATGCTTGAAGTGATGGCTACAAGTTGGAATGCCGATGCACGTGCATTCCAAGTGGGTGATAGGCTCATACCTTTCACCCTATATGACATTGCCCTCATATTGGGGTTGCCTGTGAGGGGGGAGCCAATTGATTGCAACCAGTCTCATTCTGGGGGGTCTGTGGTGGAGAAATTGTTAAATAGGCATTTGAAGACAACTTCACCAGAACGAACTCAATTGGTGACATTGCTCACCAAACCTTCCATACAAGTCCCAAATAGGGTTAGGTTGTAATTTGCCCTAGTCTTTAGCTATTTTTTGTTTCCTATCCACCTCCAAAAAAGTCAACCCAAGCCTCCTACCATTGCTTGATGATAGAGCCAACCTAGGTACATATGCATGGGGGAAGGCAGTGTATGACTTCTTGGTTAGTGGTTTAAGCCGCGCAGCTTCATCGATGCAAGCGAAAAAAGGTAGAGGCAACTTGCACATTCAAGGTTGCACTGCCTTGCTTCAGGTAAATTTTTTTTTATCCTCATTGTTTACTCCACAACCATTCTAAATTTTGTTTTATTCTTAAACTTACCATTGATGTCATCATTTATGCAGATATGGGCATGCGAGCACTTGGGGATTGGTCAGAAGAATGCTAAAATTAACCAACCTTTCCCAAGATTTTTAGCATGGACCCACCAAAGAATGTATACTAAGAAGGCAAGGGAAGCCTTTAGTAACAGTGTCAATGTAAGTATCTTACACTAAAGTTGCGTACTAATTTAATATCAATGTTAGTTTTTTATAAAGATGTTGTATGTTAGTATTTTAGTGTTCTAATTCATATAGTGCAATTTGCAGGTGCTGTCCGTGCTTGTAGCAATGCCATGGGAGCAAGAGTTCAATGTGGTAGAAGAAGCCATGGAGACCTTGCAAGAAACCCATGGCAGCTCGCACCCAACCATATCAAGGGATGATGGGGCTGGACCAAGCAATAGAACTCAAACGCCGTCCAATCAATTGCAGCTAGAGCTCCAAGCTGAGAGGGCTGAACGGGAAGCTCTAGCACGACAGGTTGGGCGCTTAAAGGATGAGCTTGACCATGTGAAGGGTCTGGTGGCCACGGTCCTAGAGAGTAGCCCCAATATTCAACAAAACCAGACCCCACCCTCACAAAACCAGCCCCCACCCTCACAAAACCAGCCCCCACCCTCACAAAGCCAGCTGCCCATTCAAACCCCCATTGTGGACTTGCCAAGTTCACCGTCCAAGGCTGTCAAGAGAGGCAAAGCTGCCAAAAAGAAGGCCAAGGTGGCGATGGTGGACTTGGCAAGCTCACCATCAAAGCGGGACAATGCAGGGGAGGCAGCTGCAGCTGTGGTGGATTTGGTGAGTTCACCATCAAAGGGGGCTACTAGTGTGAGGTATACAAGGGCGAAAACACGAGCCCACAAGAATCTAATGATAGTGGCCCCCAATCGGAACTAGTTAGAAATGAGGTACGTGTGTTGTGTAATGATAAATTACTTAAGAAACACTATGAATGACATATGAAAATCACATATGAATTAACTTTATGTACTCCATATGTTGTTGCTTTATGTTGGGTTCATATGTCATTTAACTTTATGTTGGGTTAAATGCTCATGCTTACTTTATGTTGGGTTAAATGCTCATGCTTTAACTTTTTTTTTGTTTAAAAATCACATATGAAATAACTTTATGTACTCCATGTTTAAAAATCATGAGCAGTGGGTGGATGCTCATTTCCTATACCAGCCAACAGTTGCTGATGAGGCTGTCTTGGCTGATTTTAGGAAGAAATGGGGGGGCGCGACAAGGCGGGCCACTAGGAGAAGGTTGTAACAACTCCTTTCTTTCAATTATGTAATGATTTATGAAGTGATTATCAATATTACCTCATACTGGTTTATAACACGTTTAAAATTTTCTAGGCCCAACGAGGTTGATAGCAATGAGGTGGCAATCTCGACCGAAACATATGAGCTCACGGGTCGAGAGGTGTCATCATTGTTAGGCGATCAAGCTCAAGGACGATGGTTCTAGGTGGATATCCACCGCGGTAATTACATACTCATTTTGCATTTTAGATCCTTTATTTATTGCATATTTGAGACATGAGTTTTACAATTCCACATTGTTTACTAAGCAAGTGTGACACACGTAGGTGGTGGACGCTTTCAAGGATGTCCTTATGCAAAAACTCACCGAAAGCGGCCACCCTCCACCGTACATAAACTTCATAATAAGCGTACATGGCGGGGTAAAATAACAAAATTTCAACCTTGGCAAATACTTGTTCATACTTTTACACTATGCATGATGTCAATACAGCGAGCTCTTTTGTTGAAATAACTAACTATGATTTATGCAGACTACGATCCTGGGTATGAGTCAGTCAACCTCAACACAAAGAGGCAAAAGAACAAGAAAGGGTAAACAACCCATTCAGGATGACCAGCCTCAACCACAATCTGTGTTCCGCCCTAGTTGGGTACGCGCAATGCCGGGAAATTGCAACCGGGTAATTAGAGACCTTCTCCAACTTTCATTTTGTCAAAAACTGTTGTTACATATCTATTCTGAAAAACCTGTGTATGACCTACCCTTTCGTGTTTCTTAATGCAGATTTTTGTCCCAGCATGCCACAGTGGCCATTTTGTTATGCTGGTTGTAGATTGTCTAGAAAAAGTTTTCTATTTTTTTTATTCTTTACCTAGTGCAACCCATAGAGCTTTGGCGCCAACATTGGTAAACACTTGTTTTTCATTTCAATTTTCTTGCTAACCCAGTATTTACATATAATCCCACTGATACTACTTTCTGCTGCTTGCATCATAGAGAAAAGCTTTGGAGCAGATATGCGTAGAGAACTTGGACCATAAGGATGTCCATACATGGCTCCTAGAAATACAAGGATGACATACCAACCCAAGATAAATACGCGTAAGTACTAATATCTATCATGACCCCAAATATATTGAGACAAATTTGAGTGTAGACTGTGTAAGTAAGTTCATATTCTCTTTTAATGTGTTTTGATAATTCAAATGCAAATGTTGGTTGCTATGTTGATTGTTGGTGTTTTGATAACTCAAATGTAATTGAGATGTTGGTTGTTGGTTGATAACTCAAATGTAATTGTTGCTATGTTGGTTCTGGGTTCACTTGAATGTTATTACTATTTTCCAGAAAATGTGGACAATAATGTCCAAACTTAAAGATAATTGTCCACACTTTCTATGGATGTTATGGATGTTACGTAGGTTGTTGGTACATGTTGGTTTCTATGGATGTTATGAAAAAATAGTTACAAAAAAATATAAAGTTCATAGCTTGTCAATTGAGAAACAGTACAAGAAATGAAAAACCAAAAAAGTCCTAAATAGCTTCATTTCAGAACATGGAACATGAAAACAGTTAAAAGGGTGTACCTGCATCTTCATGATATCTTGTTTACTCATCCTTTCTGAGAGAGAGAGAGATAAAGAGAAAGAAAGAAAGGAAATGGGTCTGTTAAGGCTGAACCTGTAAGCTGAGAATAGTGAGACTTAAGAGGTGGTATAAGAGAGAGAGAGAGAGAGTGAGAGAGTTCAAAGGCAGTTGGTGAGCATTAAAACACTTATCTTTAAGCTTTGTCTTTCTGTTTCATGGTTTTTTGAACTTTATTTTAACATGTTAGAAAAAGGCGATTGCTCAAGCTACAAGAAATATCTTATAATATATATAAACAATTGGAAATGGTTTTGCTGGACATTACTTTTTGGCTTAAAGTGGTTCACAGCCTAACTTGGCAATAAGGAAAGACATAATTTTGAGTGAAGTAAATTTTCATAAATTATGTTGATCAATGTCGATTTTTATGTACTTTTGCCTCAATTTTTCCAGTTTTAACTGTGGAATTTTTATGCTGACATACATGGAATCCTTGATTTTTTTAAACAAGATAGTACAATTCGGAGAGGTATGATTTCCACACCTTCATTTCATGATGCATTAATGCGTTCATTTTAAGTCAAAATAACTAACCAATAATTTCTAAATCTCTTTTATGTTTTGTAGGCTGATTGCCCAAGAATAAGGCAACGCATTCTGCTAGAATTCTATTACAATTCCTTGCTGCCCAAAGCTGTACAAAGCTAAAACTGGACAATTCTTTACCGTGCTTGCGGCTGCCCAATTCTTTACCGACATATAGTTTTATGTTTTGACACACATTTGTTATTTTTGTATTTACGTTTATACTTTTTGTATTTAAAATTTTGGTTGCTCTATTCTTTCTATACTTGAGATTGTATTAAAGGTAGTGAACAGAAACAATATCTTATTTTTTTTGTAAATGGAGTAAATAAATAAATGAAATGGTGTAATTGGTTGGATATTTTAGGTTACCCATGAGTTTCTTTTATATTTAATGTTACCAGGAGCAACCTATTGCCATTGGAATCTTCACATTACTTGTTGTGAAAGATATAAAAAAAGAATGTCTAAAAATGTTTCCCAAATTGTGGTGAAACTAAATATGTTCAAACAAATACCCAGGAGCAACCTATTGCCATGTCTACATTGGAAATAATAAAGTTTGGTTTTTTTGATTTTGAAGTGATTTTGGTTGGTTGAGATAAAAAATGATAAAATTGTTACAAAGATGCTAAGAAACATGTTTAATAGATGCCAAGAAACATGACCAATTCGTATGAACATGTTTAAATGTTCATACAATTTTCTGGAAAATGTGGACAAAAACATGAAATTATGGACAAAAACATGAAATTGTGGACAAAAATTTCGAGTCTACTTATGAACATTTAAGTGAACCCAGAAATGTTCATACAATTTTCTGGAAAATGTGGACAAAAACATGAAATTGTGGACAAAAATTTCGAGTCTACTTATGAACATTTAAGTAACCCAGAAATGTTCATATAATTTCTGGAAAATGTGGACAAAAACATGAAATTATGGACAAAAACATGAAATTGTGGACAAACATTTTGAGTCTACTTATGAACATTCATGAACATTCAAGTGAACTCAGAAAGTGTATTTCATGTTTTTGTCCATAATTTCATGTTTTTGTCCATAATTTCATGTTTTTGTCCACATTTTCCAGAAAATTGTATGAACATTTAAACATGTTCATACGAATTGGTCATGTTTCTTGGCATCTATTAAACATGTTTTTTGGCATCTTTGTAACAATTTTATTATTTTTTATCCCAACCAACCAAAATCACTTCAAAATCAAAAAACCAAACTTTATTATTTCCAATCTCAACCAAAATCAACCAAACCCTCAAAAAAATATTAAACCCGACAAAACCTTCAACTTTTATTATTTCAAACCCTAACAAAATCATCCAAACCCTCACAAATACAATCAAACCCCAACTTCAAACATCAAAACTTCGTTATTCCCAAACCCAAATAAAACCCAAATCAGATCTCAAATCAACACTTTCAAACTCCAAATCTTTCAAACTTCAAACTTCAATAGATAAAAAACCTTCGGGGGAGAGAGATCCATGGCTTTATGAGGACAGATCAGGGAGAGGAGGAGCATAAAATTCGGGAGGAGAGAGCAGAGCAGAGCATTCGGGAGGAGAGAGAGTGAAATTTTCAGAAATAATGGGTGTTTGGTTACACGGATAGTGGAACTTGGAATAGCGAACCGGGAATAACCGGTTTGTCTTTTAGTGGTGGTGTGAAATAGTAACTTTCACACACGGTGTGAAAGAAACATTTCCGAATTCCATTATATATATCTTTGATTTTGTTCTACCTCCCTTTGCCCTTCCTTCCTTTGCTTTGAATAAGATGAAGAATAGTGCTTCAGATCGAAAATTTGATCTGCTCTCCATTTCTATTTGGCAAAGCTAAAGGTATTTTATTTCTTTTCATTTTTTTGATTTTCTTTATTTTCCCAATGGATTTGTGATTGTTTCTATCTGAAACCCTTCTGGAGCCTAATGTGGTATGTTACTATGTTTGCGGCAAATCCTTTCAAATCAAATTGTTCCAAAAAATGTGTTTGTGGGTAACTTGGTCACATATATATAAAGAGTGGTTGCAATAGTAATGCATGATTTGTGTTTGATAAAATGCCAAAAAAAAAATTGTGTTTTGTGGACTTATAGTTGTAATGCTTTGAAACAGTTTTTGGAAATTCAAATAGTGGAATTAGGCTGAATTTCATGACATTTGCTTACATATTTTCTATTTTCCCTCTCCACTTTGTAGTCGCCGCCCACAGTTTCAGCTAGCCCCCACTGTCGTTTGGCAAACCACCACCACCACCTCCACCTCCAGCAACTGCTCTACCCATTATTCACCTCCTTCATTATGGTTTTCGATGAACTCTTTAATTTTGAAGCATAAAGTCCCTTTCACTCTCTCCACCAGCTTTCAATTTAGGTAAAATTTTCTTCTACTCGGATTAGCTTATTTTAATAAAGCCTATAAGCTATGTAAATAAAACTAGGGATTTATGATTTCGGGGCTGTACTATTTTATTTATTAATTTAAATTCTTGAGCCTGTGTAACTTATATTTATGTTGCAGGTGTTATGTTTACTGTGATGATGATGTTTCCTTGGATGACATGGATGACGAGTTGATGCCAGTAAGGCAGTAAGCTCATTAATTTTTTTCCCCAATTATTTGTGTAATTATTAGACAAAGACTTCAAGGTAGAATTTGAGAATCCGCTTGATGATTTTCTTAGTACTCTTTTATTCATTGTTTTTGTGGTGCTCACAATTTGGATGTTATGGAAAAGAAAAAGGTTGATGGGTTTTGAATCAATTGTTTAGTTAGTATTTTATTTATGTCTTCGATCTCAAGGTTTATGTTTTTCCATTTATAGCAAGTTATAATAGTTGTTTGGAAATCTTATATAGATTCTATTTATAAGCATAGGGTCAACATGGTATATTCAAAGAAACCCCTATCATTTTTTTTTCCATGAGTTATTGAATCTTCTAGGGTTAAGATTTTTGACTCTTAACAGTAAAATTAGGTGCAACATAACTATAGTTCACATCCAGTTTGTCTTTTTTTTTTTTTTTTAATTTTTTTTTTTCCTGTTGCTAAATATGTATTGTTGGTATTAGAATAAACACTGACCTTATTAAATAAAAAATGAAAAAAATCATACAAGTTGTTTACTTGATTAAGCAGTTAATAGAATTGAAGGAATTTTAGAACTGCAGGGAGGGCTTTGGGATGGGTTTAATTATTTATGAATGTTGTTTGTTTGGTTACTTCAAAAATGCTAGAATAGTGAAGAAATTGAATAGTTAAGGGCTTCATGCTTGAATAGTTTATATGTGATTATGATACCTTCTTTAATAAGGCTAAAGAACCTATATAAAAAATTATGACTTCCGGGAGCCATAACTCTCTCGTCCGAACTCTGATTCGCGCAAACTTTATACCGTTGGAAAGAAGACGTCGAGAGCTTTCCGACGATATGCCGCATGACCCAGTTTGAGTTCCAGAAGACCTCCAAAACTGCCCCCGAAAATCGGATAAAAAAGGGTACGCGCACGGAAATCGAGGAGGATTCGAGGGGCTGCTGGCGTGGAAGGATAAGACTGCCACGTGGCAGTACCACAACTCGCGCAGGACCGTCATGCGCCGCGCATGATGGTGCTGCGCGAGGCGTGCACGGTTTTCTATAAAACCGACCCTCCCCCCCCTCATTTGCACATAGTTTTTGCTCGGGCACTAGGCCTTCTTCTAGAGCTTAGTTTAGGCAGAAAATAGGGGTTTAGGGGGTTTTAGGAGGGGGTTTTTGGGGTAGTTTTAGAGAGAGAGACTCCTCTCTAGGTAATCTCTCTCTCTCTCTAGGCTCTTTCTCTCTCTTCTTTTTTTTAGGGATTTTGGGGGGTTTTTAGAGTGAGAAGCACCTATTAGGTGCTTCTCTCTCTAAGGTGATCTCTCTAAGGATCTCTCTCTCTCTCTCTCTCTTCTCTTACATTCATTTAGTTCATTTATTTATGCTTTTTAGTTCATTTATCTTATTTATGCTTTCCTTTAGTCCATTTATTTATCTTTATTTATTGCTTTATTTTATATTGCATTTAGTTATTTATTGCTTTATTTACATTTCTAGTCATTTATCGCTTTCTTTACATTTCTAGTCATTTATCGCTTTATTTACATTTTATACGCACTTGTGAATATTATGTTGTGATTATCCCCCCCCTCCCCCGGTGTGTTTTAGTACGGCAATATTGAGTGGCTTTGGCGGCTCGCGTAAGTCCTCTAACAAAGGCCGTTGACAACCATGTTAGCCCACGAGGTCTTGACCCGAAAAATACACTTCGGTCATTTATCGCTTTATTTACATTTTACTACGTACTTGTGAATATTATTGTGATTATCCCCCTCCCCCGGTGTGTTTTAGTACGGCAAATATTGAGTGGCTTTGGCTCAGCTTGCGTAAGTCCTCTAACGAGGCCGTAACAACCATTGTTAGCCCACGAGGTATTTGACCCGAAAAATACATCCCCATGTGTTAAATAACGTCATTTATCGCTTTATTTACATTTACTACGTTGTAATATTATATTGTGATATCGTGTGTTTTATATGGCAAATATTGAGTAGCTTTGGCTCAGTTGCGTAAGTCCTCTAACGAGGCCGTAACAACCATTGTTAGCCCACGAGGTATTTGACCCGAAAAATACATCCCCATGTGTTAAATAACGTCATTTATCGCTTTATTTACATTTACTACGTTGTAAATATTATATTGTGATTTGGGCGTGATAATCCCGATTGGTCGTGGTGGACTATGTAAGACCTCAAAGAGGCTTTAACCACCATGTAATTCCATAGGCATTGGACCCATTAAAAATCCCTTTGTTTAAATATTGTCATTTATCGCTTTATTTACATTTACTACGCGCTTGTGAATATTATTTGTGATTATCCCTTCCCCGTGTGTTTTATACGGCAATCCCGATGGCTTTGGTGGATTATGTAAGTCCTCTATGAGGCCTTAACAGCCATGTTAGCCCACGAGGTTTGACCCGAAAAACCAACCCCCATGTTATTTCCGCATTTTTACTACGTTGTATATTATATTGTCATTTTTCCCCGTTTTCTTTGTGATTTGGGCGTGATAATCCCGATTGGTCGTGGTGGACTATGTAAGACCTCAAAGAGGCATTATCCACCATGTAATTCCATAGGAATTGGACCCACGAAAATCCTTTGTTTAAAACCCCGTTATTTTCATTATTTACTACGTTGTTGTAAATATTGTCCATTTTTCATTATTTTGATTTGGGCATGAAAATACCGAACGGTATTGGTGGTTTTAGGTAAGTCTTTCAATAGCACTAAACCCCATGTAAATCCATGAGGCGTTGGACCCGTAAATTGCAAACCCATTTTCAAATAGATTTTCTCATATAAGTCCTATTTGGCGTCGAAGGTTTGGATAAGTCTTTCAATAGCACCAAACCCTTCGTGTAAGCCCGAAAAGGCATTGAAACCCCATTTTCAAAATAGATTTTCTCATTTAAGTCCTATTTGGCGTCGAAGGTTTGGATAAGTCTTTCAATAGCACCAAACCCTTCGTGTAAGCCCGAAAAGGCATTGAAACCCCATTTTCAAAATAGATTTTCTCATTTAAGTCCTATTTGGCGTCGAAGGTTTGGATAAGTCTTTCAATAGCACCAAACCCTTCGTGTAAGCCCGAAAAGGCATTGAAACCCCATTTTCAAATATAGATTTTCTCATATAAGTCCTATTTGGCGTCGGAGGTTTGGATAAGTCTTTCAATAGCACCTACCCTCCGTGTAAGCCCGAAAAGGCATTGAAAACCTTTTTTTAGATTGTTTTGTTTATTCATGTAAATCCTATGGTGGTGTCGGGATCCGAGTAAGTCTTTCAATAGCATCGAATCCCGACCCCACGAGGTCTTGACCCTTTCCCTTAAAAATTCTTCATGAAATTGCACACTTTGCATTAAGTGTTGCATTTATGTCATTTCATATTTATGATTGATGACACCTGCTAACATGCCATGATCATCCCATATTATTCATTTCTTGTAATTTATGTGCTTGTGAATATACCGTGATTACTTGCTTGATTGTTTATTGCTTTGATATAAAAATGTGATTAAAATACACTTTGCCATGAAAACTTTAAAAAGAGTAAACATGGTAATGTGGGCGTTAGAAACGAAGGTATGAGTCCTTTACACGGGGGCGTGGCTGGTACGTGCTTTCGTGTAAGGGATTCTACACGTTCTAACTCCCATAGGATCATGGTCTAAAATTCCCCAAAGTGTGAATTAATCATCCAAAACCCCGCCATTTGACGGACCGCTTTACTCTTGGAAATCAAGGGTAAAGAGATCCCGAATATGGCACCAAAAACATTAATTGTTTGTCCCGGCACTAGGTGTTAGGATTTCAAGTATATCCTACCACCGAAATGCCCGGAAATTTAAAAGATACAAAGATAAAAGGGATGGTGAAATAAAGAGTCTAATCAAAACCGAACGAAGTCATATTACGTTTGCCATTTTTGGTATATCGTACGACGGAAATCGGGACATTTGTACATAATAAAAACCAACAAACTTAGGCTT
Source organism: Fagus sylvatica (assembly GCA_907173295.1). Lineage (NCBI taxonomy): Eukaryota > Viridiplantae > Streptophyta > Magnoliopsida > Fagales > Fagaceae > Fagus > Fagus sylvatica. The sequence continues at coordinate 72,427,216 of OU015761.1, forward strand.
AGCAAATAAAGAAAACATTAGGAAGGAGGTAACCGTTTTCTTAAACGGATGTCGTGGGGTGCCTAACACCTTCCCCACGCATAAGCAAACCCCCGAACCTATCTCTGGTTCAAGACCATTTAGTTGTAGATGTCTAAATAGGGTAAAATCTATTAGACATAGGTGCCCAATCACACCTTAAAATTTCCCATGATTGGTGGCGACTCCAAATTTGTGCTCACACGCACACACGTACACAAGTTCCCACACACACACAACTCGTATCTCGAAACGGAAAAGAGATAGAGGAACACACACAACACTCGCCAAATGGGGGTCGGTATCTAGGAAAAATAAAATAAAAATAAAAAGATTAGATAGAATTTTTCCGCCGGTGTCGACAATAATCTCCAAACCGCAAATTACCCCCGACGTGTTTGGACTCAGGATTTCCAAACCGTTGGACCACCCGATTTGAGATTTGGATAATCTCCAAACCCCAAATTACCCCCGGTGTGTTTGGACTCAGGATTTCCAGACCGTTGGATCACCCAATTTGAGATTTGGATAATCTCCAAACCCCAAATTACCCCCGACGTGTTTGGACTCAGGATTTCCAGACCGTTGGATCACCCGATTTGAGATTTGGATAATCTCCAAACCCCAAATTACCCCCGACGTGTTTGGATTCAGGATTTCCAGACCATTGGACCACCCGATTTGAGATTTGGATAATCTCCAAACCCCAATTACCCCTGACGTGTTTGGACTCAGGATTTCCAGACCGTTGGACCACCCGATTTGAGATTTAGATAATCTCCAAACCCCAAATTACCCCCGACGTGTTTGGACTCAGGATTTCCAGACTGTTGGATCACCCAATTTGAGATTTAGATAATTTCCAAACCTCAAATTACCCCCGACATGTTTGGACTCAGGATTTCCAAATTGTCGAATTACTCCAAATTGAGATTTGGACAAATTTCAAATCCCAATTTTCTCAAATTGTTTGGAAGAATTTCCTAACCAAGCCAGATTTGTCTATATTTCGGGACCCATCCGAGTCCCACATCTAATTAAAGTATTCCTAAGTTTGTGTAAATCCCAAATTTAGCCCATGCTTTTCAAAATATCTGCCCCATCAAAAAATACGTACGTAGCAACGTACCTAAAAATAATAATAATAATAATAAATATAAAAAAAATGCACAACACAGTGCCCCAAAAAAAAAAAAATGTGTGTGCGCAATATTGCGATAAATATTGTGTCCCCAAAGAAAAAATTCATATCTCTCATCTCTTATTTTTCTAAGCATATATGTATATTTATATGTGCCTACAAATGCTCATTTGTACATGTGCATATTTCTATACATAAATGCATTTTTTGTGCACTAACATGTTTGCTAAGTATGTGAAGCATCCCCAAAATATACAATGGCATGTGGAATCAGAGAAAACAAAGGTGGAAGTGCACAAAGAGAAAACCAAAAGACATAAAAAGAGAGCAGTCAATCCGACCGTTCAAAACTGAAAAGGATGGTAAGGATGGGAAGGTGCTTACTCGTAGAGTGCGTAGGCAAAAACGGATCGTCGATCAGAGTCCTGCATTGCATGAAAAAAGGCAAAAAGACATGAGGAAGAGAATGACAAATGCAGCACATTCCAACCGTCCAAAACTGAAAAGAATGGTAAGGATGGGAAGATGCTTACTCGTAGAGCGCGTAGGCGAAGACGGATCGTCAATCGGAGTCCCGGATTGCAAGATATGGGCAGAAAAAGAAGCTTGGGCGAAAAGGAGTACGGATTGAAAAAGTGAAGAGAGAAAACGAAATGAGGGAATGCGGGCTCGATCAGTCACTTTAAAGTGGGGCCTCACGCAACATCATGTTGCGTGAGAACCTTTTTAAAGCCACGTGGCCCCATCGCGTCACATGCCACCTCATCCAAACCCATTCGACCTCTTTTGACCTTTGAAACGCCACTCGAAAGCTAACGGGAGCTGGCATGCAAACCGAGATGAATTGCGCGACAACCGTAAACACGTACGGAAATCAAGAAAATCTAAGTGGGCAAAAATCGAGTCATTTATTCTTTATTCGACGTTCCTTGTGCCAAGAAACGCCAAACAAAGAAGGGGCAACTGTCATAACCCCATTTTTACCCCCGGAATTTTCTCGGGTGTCGACACGCGAAACGAGGCAACCCGAACTGAGCTAGGTTGACCCAATGGAGGTCCGCCGCATCAAAAGAATCCCAAGACGTGATCCGGAGCACATTTCCTGGAGTTTGGGGAGGTTTGACCAACTTTGACCAAATTTGACTAGGGTTGACCAAGTTTGACCGAGGTGTTGACCGGACCAAAAACTGGATCGAACTGACCACCCCTTGACCAAGGTATAGAGAATATCAAGAGCTTCGATTCCGTACTTTACGGGTCGAAAACGGACGAGAAACGAGAGAGTTGTGGCCAAAACTGCGAAAAAACGGTCCGACACTTAGCCAAATTTTTGGTAAGTATTGTTGACAAAACAGCCTATTTGGGAGGCAACGTTTGCGCAAAGATTCTCTCCGACCCGCTGCAACTTGGTCCGCGAGCCAAGACCCTTAGGCAAGAGGTTCACTTCAGCTACCACACGCAACTTTCGGATCGTCAAGAGCTCCTCCGGTCAAGCCGGAATCTCAGTCAGAAAATGACCCCTTGGCATAAGGAACATTCCGACGGCCTCCGTTCGCAGGATCATATCTCGCGAAACCCAAGCTCGCCTCTGTGCAAGGCCTGTACCGTTAAAAAGTAGGTAGCACAAGCTTTCCGACGATACCAAGATCGTCGAAATCCGACATCGGGAGCTACGTCTACCACGCGCGTGAAAACAGGCCGAAATAAGGCTGTGCTGAAAATTTCCGGAATTTTCCCACCGACGTTGCCACGCTTGCGCACAGAGTCTTCCTGACTCGCAACAAGTTGATCTGCGAGCCCGGGCACATTGGAAAGAGGACACATTCCATGCACGACGTGGAACTCTCGGATCGCCAAGAATTTATCGGGGTCAGCCGGAATCCTGATCGGAAAACTGCCCTCAAACGGACCAAAAACACCCCGGTGGACTCTGCTCGCGGGGCCATATCTCACAGTCCAAGCTCGGATTTCCCGCGAATCCGGAACCTTAAGGGAAAGGGTAGCGCAAGCTTTCCGACGGTACCAAGAACGTCAAAATCCGACATCGGGAGCTAGGTCAAATATGCGCGCGAACTGGGACAAGATTTGAGAAAAAACGCGCTGGGAGCAAAACGCATGCGTTTTTCCTCCCGGACAGCCGCCTTCGCGCGCAGAGTCTTTCCTGCTCGCAACAAGTTGATCCGCGAGCCCGGGTGCGTTGGAAAGATAATGACTCCAGGCTACGTCGTGGAACTCTCGGTTCGCCGAAAGCATCCCCCGTTTGATCGGAATCTTCGCCGGAAAAGTGCACGAAAACAGCTCCGATACCCCCGACTTCCGGGAGCCATAACTCCCTCGTCCGAACTCCGATTCACGCAAACTTTATATCGTTGGAAAGAGGACGTCGAGAGCTTTCCGACGATATGCCGCATGACCCATTTTGAGTTCCAGAAGACCTCCAAAACTGCCTCGAAAAAACCGGGTCAAAAAATACGACGCAAAAATCGAGGAAGGATCCGTTGGAGGTGCCACGTGACAGATAAGATCGCCACGTGGCAGTACGCATCATGCGCACACCATGTCATGCGTCACGCGCATGATGGTTGCGTGAGGCCCGGTTTTCTATAAAGAACCCCCTCCCCCTCATTTGCAAAGAGGTTGGCTTAGGCTCCCACTTAGATTTTGGGCTATTTTGGGCAGACACTCGGGAAAGGGGTCTTCTCCTTGGGTTTAGAGTAGTTTGTTTAGTTAGAGTTAAGGGTTTCTACTTAGGTAACCCCTCTCTACCTCTCTAAACTTCTCTCACCCCTGCCTCCTCTCATACACTCTTCTATACTCTTCATTTCCTCTCATTTCTATGGAGATGATTAGTGATGATCCCACAATGGGAAGGGATTCACAATGATCCATTGTTTATTATTGCTTTAGATTGTTTTGTTGCTTTATTTACAATGCTTTGAGTATATTTATTGCTTCCTTTCTTGCTTTAAATACCATTTATTGCCTTGTGCTTTAGATTTGTTTATCGCTTTCCATTATTTGCTTTAAATTATTTATCGCTTTCCGCAATGCATTAAATACATTTATTGCTTTCACTATGTGGATTATTGCTTTATTTATCGTGATTATCCCCTTTCCCCGTGTATTTGGACAAGAAAATCCTTAGTGGTTTTGGTGGATTATGTGAGACCTCAACGAGGCATTAACATTCATGTAAATCCGCAAGGCATTGGATCCAAGAACACGCCCCATGATTAAATTCCGTCATTTTATTATTTACTACGTTGTGAATATTTTCTCCCCCTTTTTTTTTCCTTGTAATTTGGGCGTGAAAATCCCGATTGGTCGTGGCGGATTATGTAAGACCTCAATGAGGCATTAACAACCACGTAATCCCATAGGGCATTGGATCCATAAAAATCTTTTTGTCTCAAACTTCTTTACGCTTTAAATACATTTTATCGCTTTGTGCTTTAAATACACTAGTCGTAGACCCGCGCATTGCGCGAAAAAAATTTGATATGATTTTCTATGGAGTATAATTGCAAAATTATAATATGGAATTTGTAGTTTAAACATTACGTATATATTATTTAAAATTACTTTTAATTTATGTAAGTTTCTTCAGGCAAACAACTGTTTTTAGAGAAAATCATAATTCATCAATCAAATAAATGGGTTAAATCTGTAGCCACAGTGGCTGTTAGAAAGTTCGGAGTATCCTCCATCCAAAAAAATTCTTGGGTTATGGTAGTAGCATGGATGGCAAGCTTGCACTGTGCAAGCTTTTCTATTGTATAGTAATTAATGTCATCTTCCTTACAACTATATTCTTTCAACTTTAATTATAACACACGATGAGGTCTTTTGTCTGATTTTATAGTGAGTAAGATTTAGTATAAATCATGTACAAAAAGCAAACTATTATTCTAAATGTCAAAAAAGTTTAATTTACAAAATAATTTTTGTACAAATCATGAAATATTCCATTAATTCTTCTCATGACTTATTTAATCTACATTAATAAATATATTTCATCACAATTCAATTATCCTAAAATCCATCAAGATTTTTCCAAAATGTACAATATTTATATGTTTAATGTCGAGCCTTTGGAATGAGAGCTTCTTGGTTAAAGCTGGATAAGGATCCTCTCCATTTGAAATGAAACGGTCTAACATGAAACATATAAATACTTGTTAAATCCAATGATCCTCTCCAAGTACTTGCAGATTTCTCTACATTATATATATAACAAAATTAATTAGCATGAAACATTAAATCATTTGACAATATTTTATTACCTACAAGGAGAGTCTCCCGAAGAAGGGGTAGATCAATTGAGTAATTGGCTTATGTAGAATGGCAACTAAAAGCAGCAGTCACCTATTCTAAGGTTGTCATTTCACAAATTCTACCTAGGAAACCATTTTGAGGTTATGTTGTTACTCTAGATTTATTTGACAGTGGTTAAACAAAAAACTAAAAAAACAACCAAATTAAGCATTAACCGTTTTCCAATATACATAGCTAGAAATTAAATCTAAGCCAAGTCTTAACTCAAGCATTTAGTCAAACATGTAGAGGTGATTTCAACTCACCTAGTAGGTACATTGAATGTTATTACAAAAAAACAACCCAAACTTCCAACTTCTTCTTCTTTTTCTTTTTTTGTTAACACAAAGTTGGCTTTTTAATTTTTGTAAGATGTAATTTAAGACCACAATAAAGTAAATATACAATTAAAGAACTTTAGGAGATCGTTTTGGACTCTATATAGTCAGCAGCCAATTAATGCATAAATACTCTGCTAAAAAAGAATGGTTATGAAAATTGAACATAAATACATTTATTTATTTGGTATTAGGTGGCAGCCCACAATTTTAAGAGTTGCTTTTATTTAATTCTAATTAATAATTTAAGGCTCTTCAATTATTGTACCTTTAAATAACGTGCATCATATTAGGAGTTTTTTTCCATTTAATTTAGTAATTGATTGTTATATGTGTATAATTTCAAAACTATGTGACAAAAAAAAAAGGGGGAAACAGACTTTTGACATTATTTCCTAATTTTGAGACTTTGATAGCATAACATTAACTTTGTATCTGTTTATGATAAAGTTTAGTAATATATATATATATATTATATACTTCAAAAGAATCAAAACCACATCTATTTGAATTCTATATAGTCAACATTATAAACGTGGAAACTAATTAATGCATTTTCAATAAATAAAATATGTTTGCATAATTATATGAAAGTTTTGCATCATTATGATGATCAAAGTTTATTTTCAAATAGTTTTATGAGATGAACATTGGTAGTAGTTGTTAGCTTGCATCCTTGAACAAAGTAAAATTATGTGTTTACCTTCTTCCTAACCCTCCATCAACATCATCTACTCTAATATATATATATATATATATATATATATATATATATATATATATATATATATATATATATATATATATATTGTGTACACAGTCTCTTAAAAGATAAAAGAATTGGTACAAATGACGAATGTATGATTGTTCTTAAAGATTTATTTTTTCCTGGGTTTGTGATGGATGCACAAATTTTTTATTAGTATTTTCTATAGGTTTTCTATCATTTACAAAAATCTGAAGAAAAAAAATAATTATATCCATATATTAATGCAAAAAACATACTTCAAGACATTCCTATTTAGGAAGATTACTAAATATTCTAATGTTGTAATTTGGGTTTTGAAGATGAAAAGTTCTAATGTACTAAATCGCCAATGACGTTGATGGCCTAGTATGCTTAAATGCACATGAGAAAAAAATGAGATGACCAAATGGAAACCGAAACCAAAACCAAGAGGCACAAACAATGAAGCTTGATTTAAACCAATTCAAAAGTGAGCGAACACATTTTGTCAAACACATGGTGTGCAATTAAAAGAATGTTTTGCAATATTAATCCACCCAAAAGTTATATTAAAGAAAGGAAGAACGAAAAGGAATAGCAAACTTAATATTACTATATTAAAGCAAGAAAGGAAACATCCTGTCTTCATTGCCTTGGAATGGAGGATTTGTTACAATAGAACTAATACGTAAAAGGAATGGAAAAATTTGCCAAAGCGTTAAAAAATTTAGGACATTTAGAAGTGATAGAACAAAAGTGAAAAGATTTTCCAAGCTCTAGCACATTGTTTAACACATTTGAGCCGGTCCATGAAACATGGGAATTAGTAATAAAGATCATTGCAGCAGGCCTTTGCATCTCCTTCAAACTAAGATGTTGTTGAACTCTTCTGCCATAGCTAATTTAAGCAGCCACAAATTTGCTTCAGCCTCAGCGTTTCCTGGCTTGCCGTTTCCTGCTTGCCTAAGTGGTGGTGTGTAGCCCAACCTTTGTTTATTTCCCCTTTATCATCATGAGCCACAACTGCCATGATCTTGCAACTTATTTTTC
>OU015761.1:72434903-72503222 GCA_907173295.1 Fagus sylvatica
ACCATACTACACAGACTATTTCGGATTGAGATTCGAATGTATTAGTTTAAAAACTAAGCTTGTAATAGTTTTTAACGGTGGATATTGAAAATTGTTTTTTAAATAAATATATAAAAAAGTAAAAAGTTGTTCTTAGATGAATTTTTTTTTTTTCATCAACCATTTAAAACTAGGGAAACACTTAGGTCTCACATACTGGTCTTGATTTTGATAAAATTTATGTGTTTAATGATAAATATTGTGTCCATATTGATAAATGTGTGTTTATTGTTATAAAAATAAAATATGTAAATTCAGGTAGAATTAATGATATTTATGATAAAATTAACTTTATTATAAAACTATACACATTTCACAATTTCTAACAAATATTTTATCAAAATACACATAATATTTTATTAAAACATACTCAAATATTATAATTTTTTATACTTCAGCCAGACAGCGAGACGTGAGAATTTCCCTTAAAACTATTGCGCCTTCCACCCAAAATCTCACTTCACATCCACATATATCTCACTTCAGTTGTGATTCGTTGGATGTAAAAATAGATGTCCTTAGCTTTCGGCTTATTGTGCAACCTCAAAGCAGGATAACACTCCTAATTTGTCGGCAAGTTATAATCCGTCCACGTGTCAAGCAGTGAGCGTTTGGAATCATAAAGACTAGACGCTTCTTTTACGCGGCTACAGCACCTAACAAAGTGCAAAAGATAAAGATAAAGCATTAAAAAAACCCTTGAAAATTGGATTGGTTCTTCAAATCATGATCATGATAGAAGACCTGAGAGGAGCGTGCCTACCACTGCTCCATTTGAGGACAAATGTCAGATGCATGTGGTCTTCTTTCAGGTCATTATACTTTTGTGGTTCTACCCTCCTTCTCTCCAATCTCTTGTTATCTCAGAGTTACATCATTAATAAAATATCTACTATCTTTATATCCAAAAAATACTTTTGTGGTTCTCTAAGGGTCAATGAGGTCGGCCTCTATCTATGCCGGGTCCCACGCCTTTATCTACATCTCATTAATTTACAAATATCAAATATCTACTCCCATCCTAAGTCCTAACAAAATAAATGTCTCCTACCCAAAAACTACGTTTTTACTTTTTATTTTATTTCATAATTTTTTTTTTTTGAAGAATGCTTAATTTTATTTCATAATATTATGTCACATGACTTCACAAATTTTCATTTTATTAATCTTTTTATATATAAATTTTTTTACTTTGATTTTCAATCCCATAAATAGTTAAGCAAAGAATATCAAGATTTTATTAAATTTGAACTTTTCAGATTCGTTTATAATAAGTGTCATATAAAATTTTGAGGGTTCACAAATTTCTGATCTCGTGTTTTTTATTATATAATTTTCTACTTTGATTTTCAATTGGATAAGCTGTTAATCAATTTTTATTTTATTTTTATCGTGGGGTGGGTCTTTTTATTTATTTATTTTTTATCAATTTGTTTATGATTTATAGATATATATAATATATATATATATATATATATATATATTAAACATTATCAAAAGCATATTAAAACTTTAGAATGAGATGACAGCATTCTTTCACGGCATTAATTATGGCTCACACTTATTAAATAAAGAAAGTTATAACATATTCCTATCTTCTTCCTTTTTCCCTTTCTTTTCTTTTCTTTTTGCTTAAAAAGGAGCTCCAATGTGTAAATAATGTGTTGTTTGAATTGTTTAGGTAGGAGAAGCTTATTTGTTTAGCTAATCCTGCTTTTGATTATGATTATATATATCCAAGAACCATCTCAAATAAAATACTACGCGTCTCTAATTTATATCATTTCATCATTTTGAATAAATCTTATCCTCCTAATTGTATTTTTGTTATTTAGTTTAAAAGAGTTAGATAAATATGAGTTTATTTTGAATTTAAATATTATATTCATCAATCGAGGGGATGAGAATAGTGATGAGTCATGTGTTCCCGCATGGAGTGGATCTCTCTCTCTTTGCGTGTAGGGCCACGTAGAGAAATAGAGATAACAGTTCAGAGGTGGGCTTGAATGTAATTTCGAAGCATCCTAGACACGGATTGGATAATAGAATATTAAATTTTCTTGTGATCTTTGAATGCCTATATATATTGAAACCTTGAGCTTCATTTCTCTTCACATTTACATCAAATAGCCCTTTTGATTTGATAAGAGAGAAACCAAAACCAAGATACAATGGCAGGAATTATGCACAAGATTGAAGAAACCCTCCACCTTGGAGGCAAGAAGAAAGAAGGAGAGCCTCAACATGCGGGTGAGCACAAGGGAGAACAACACCATGGTGATCAATACAAGGGAGAGCAACACCATGGTGATCAATACAAGGGAGAACAACACCATGGTGTTGGTGAATACAAGGGAGAACAACACCATGGTGGTGCTGAACACAAGGAAGGATTTGGTGAAAAAATCAAGGACAAGATCCATGGTGGTGGTGAACATGGCAGTGGTGAACATGGCAGTGGCAATAAGGAAGAGAAGAAGAAGAAGAAAAAGAAGGAGAAGAAACATGATGGTCATGACAAAGGTGACAGCAGCAGCAGCGACAGTGATTAGACTCACACCTTGTTGTGCACAAGAAACATCCTTATTATATTATCCTTAGGTAATTTTTATTACATGTTTGTTTAATTTGCAAGTAGATGTAACACATATTATGCTAGATCTTTCTAATTTTTGTTTGTCTTGTTCATAAATCTGTGATCTCTTTCAGAATATGTGATCTAATTTTATTATAATTTGGATTTTCTTTTTACTTTTTATTCTAGATTTATATGTGGATCTGTGATCTATGTGCTCAAAATATAGTATCTAAATATATGTGATGTGATACCATAATTGGTGGGATACTTTTTTTATTTTGCCTTTTTTGCACATGGGATTATATTAATTACTTCCAAAAGAAAGTGTTTTTTGTTTTTTTTGGGTGCCATTTGGGATGGGATTAGAGTATTTTAATTTCCATCCAACCTAACTTCAAGAAATGTCGTTTTAATTTCATTCAAATATTAAAATGTATTATTCAATAAACTATTTTAATTTACACAATTGAGCGACATTTTAATTTTACTAAAATCAAGTCTTATAATATCAAAATAAATCAAATTAACAAATTTAAAAATATAAATTATTAATAACTTGGAAGTTGGCTTATTTAGATTGTAAATTTTGGCAACTCAGAACCAAACTAACTCGCGCTTAAGAAAATGAGTATTGTTTATTTACGAGAAAATGTTACTCATACTCTTAGGGTATAAATTTGCCAAGTTTTTACAATTTATTTATTTATTTTTTTCTGAGTTTTTATTTTATTTACTTTCAATTATCTAATTTGGAAGTTTTTTTTTATGGGTGTTGCAGGTGTACGGTAATGTAAGAGCATGCGTGTCTATCTACTAGAAAAAGAGAAAGTTAAAAAAAAAAAAAAAGAAAAAAAAGAAAAAGAAAAAAAAAAGGCACATGAGCTAGTTAGGTCTTTTATTTGCTACTTGCTGTTTACTGTTATGAGTGATCTTATGTAGGCAAGCTCTGAAATGTAATACCCATATTATATGTGGCATAATATGGATGATAATAAGATGTTTCTCTTTTGGTGACTATGTTTAATTACACTGTTATTAATTAATGTATGTTCTATGTTTTAATCCGTACGTTGTTTTTGTTAATTCTTAATTAAATTTTTTTAACACTCCTCTAAGCTGAGGCGAAAATATTATTTTCTTCTATGGGAAAGTCCTATGAAGGGCATGGCAGTTTGCATTGCATCCTACCCGCGGATATGGATCAGGTAAATCTGATCCATAGAGTTAATGAGGTGGGGGCAGGTAATGTTTTAAAAATCCGTGCTAGTTGCCCCACTATTGCTGGACTGTTTGTTGCCCCCAAGTCGCTACCTCAAGTACCTTTTTTTTTATTTTTGGGTTAAAAGGGAATATATAAATTATGAACTAATCAAACGGAACCGAGTAGCACTCGATATATCAAAAGCCAAAGTCTCTAACACATGCGCTGGGGTATTAGGAAAGAAATAAAATCTGTATCTGGTCTCTGGTTGCAGTCTGTTTTTGCAAGTAAATCAGTACAATTATTCGTTTCTTGGACTTATTTGTATTGAAATCTCTATATATCCCATTATGAAGAGACAATAATCTAGTTACATTATATATTTTTATAAATGGTAAGTATATCAGCTGTAATTTACTTGGCCCAATTAAATAATATCACGTCAATTAAAATGACATATCAATTCTATCTTCAGATCCACTTCTGCCATGTTACTAACGAGAGGTGCTTTCGGTAAAGCTTTTCCATCTAAAAAAAATTTCCCATTTTCTTTTCCGCTCAAACTTTGTTTCGCGCCTCAATTTCTCAGTCTGAAATCTGAATTTCTTTTCCCCTCTTCCTCATGCCTCTCTCAAAAACACAGAAACGGAAGCAAGCAATCTGAAGTTGGGTTTCAAATCTTGCATTGAGTTCAAGCTTTGGAAGCAACCGTATCTATGATATCTCCAAAGCAAAAACATTTAATTTCTCTTTTGCAATGGGGACTCCGAAAATAAAGACCAGAGAGGAAAGGCAACATCCATTTGCATCTGCGCTTCAAGATTTCTAGCTACACAATTCATTTTAGTGGAATTGTATAGGTTTTGTGTCTTGGGATTTTGATCTGTATTTTGTTTATTGGTTAGATCCCTATATATTTGTTTTTGTTTTTGTTGCTATAACTTAGTAATGCTTTTTTAAGCACTGCAAAATGACTTGTAAATGGGATTACTTGAATTCTGTAGCTATAGTTATGTTTGACAAAATTCTTGGTGCCCATGTTATGTTTGACAAAATTCCTCAATGATAAGAAAGTTGAAAAAAGAGTTTTTTTTTTTTCTTCAAAATAATAACTTTTTGCATCTGCTACTCCTTTCCTTCTGAATGTGAATGGAATATTTGTCAGCTCTGGAAACTCTATAGGATCATGTGTCTAAGAACATCCTCAAAACTTTGTTTCATTTTTTTGGTGGCTTCTATAAAAGTAGTCCATAGAGCCATTGAAGGAACGTCAGCAGTGTTCTCACATCTATGGGGCAATTCTTGAACTTTTGGAAATGGAATTATTGACAAAGAGATATTTGGGTGCTTATTGGTTTTGGAAGAGATGAATGGAGCATTTGCTGGGGTGGTGACGATTGTGACTTTTAGGCCACAGTTTGCTAGTGAAGGCTGTTGGCTGAAGGCTGTTGATATGTCTAGTAAAGGGATGGTGTGGCCTGAGCCATAAAAGGAAATATTACTACATGGAGTACTAGTGATTGTGAATTGGCCATGACTACTGAAATGTAATCTTTGTGAATAGTGAGACTTGAACTTGAAGCATGTACTTGAAAATTAACTTGAAGCAAATGTTTTAGAGAGAAACAAACAGAGAGAAAGAAAGAAAGAAATATTTGTAAATGTATTATGCTTTGCTTGAAACCTATTACATACTGTGGGCAATATATACACATATCTATTATGACTTTGATTATCTATACGTGTACCATTCCAAGTACAACAACTCGCCTAACAACCTCATAGCTGGCTAACAACTTTCCTAACAACTTGACAGCTGGCTAAACAAGCTCAATTTACTAACAGAAGCAACTATCAGTAACCACAGTAACCCAATACATTTTCAGTACTTTCATAGGAGGTATGTTGGTTGGGTTTATAGGATACTGGGTCTGGTGGCTTTGAATATTTAATTCAGAATTCAAAATGTGAAATCATGTTATTATATGGAGTAAATGAAATAAGATAAACTTTGAATGCAACTCTCATGCATCTTTTGCTTAGTCATCCATTCAGTTTCTTTTTAAAACCCAACTAACATTGTATTAAATGAGAACTTCAACCTAATGCTAAATTTCTGCCAAAATTTTGACTCCAGTAAAATAAGACCGATTTTATTATTGCTCTACTGAACTTTCTTGGCAATAAAAAACACTGAGCATAGAATGTAATTTGCATCAAGAATGCTACGGTATAACATTATATCCTAATACTAGTGGCTGTGAAAATTTTAAATCAGACATGATTCTCTTCTATTTTTCTCACTTTCTTGGCAAATAGCCAAATACGCATGCACGAGGAGAGAGCTGATGGACAAGAATGCCAAATAACAATACATGATTTTTATGGATGTCTCAGTATCAGTCATCACTGTTGTGCAAAGAAAATTCTTTGCTACAAAATAATAAACAGGAAGAAATCCATTTTGGAATCTATTGTTCCATACACCATTTTGAACTTAAAAAAATAAATAAATAAATAAACATGTATGCAATGAAGGAAAATCTATTTTGATTACACGAAGTAATATAGCGTTGCACCAGCATTTGGTTCGAAGGAAGCTCTTTATTTCCTGTAAATTGGAAAAACAAAAGGGTAAACATTAAAATGTACTAAATAGTGTGAATATGTAAAAGCAAATTAATAACACAAACCTAAGATAAGGAATGGTTGGTTGGTTTTGTTGCTGAGTACGAAAGCTTGATGATTGTTCTAACATGGAGTATGCTTGTGGACCTACCATTAGGCCAGCTGCTAATGAACATTGAGTGTTGATAGTTTCTTGAGAACTTTGCAAACACTTTCAAAAGAAGAACAAAGTAAGTGACATTTCAGCATAATTTTAAAAAATCATAGTAAGACCAAAAGCTCTCTAACCTACCTCCATTTGTGGATTAAGGATAGGTAATTGCCATTGGTAATATGATGGATGCTGATATGACAATGAATGAACAAAATTTGATGGTAGAGGTGGCGAAACTATTTTAGTTCTTGAGCTCTGTACATTAGAGAAAAAAGAATAATTAATGCAACCATTACATAAAAAACTAACAGTAGACAAAAGGAAACTTTTTTTAAAACTTATTTAGAGGTGACCAAAGCAAACCTGGTTGCCAGCAATAATATTTGGGGTAGACAACTGGTCACTTCCACCTTTTCTTTTCTTTAAGCTTTGCTCAAGAGAACTCATAAGCCGACGTTTACCACCTGGAGCACGTTCCTTTTTCTTCAGCCCTTTTGATTTTAAGTTATTCAAATTATCTCCAACAATAACTTCTTCATTGCCATCTTTATTTTTAATTGTTTCTGCACCTTCAATTACCTTTGTTTTGTCATTTTGGAAAACATCACATTTTCTCACACATAGCCTTTCCAACTCAAGCATTCCTTCTCTAAAGACTCCATTAAGAATATTATTTCATTCTTCAGATTCAGCAGCCCATGTTGTTAATTTAATTGCAGTTCGACTTAACTCTTTGTAGCGACTTGACATAACCAAGCAAGGGTCTTCCTCTACAATACATCCATGGACATCTTCTACACTTCCAACCTTCGCACTTTTCATCCACCTCTTAATAAAATATTTTCCTGGAATAATCTTGATATTCCTTAGGTAACATTTTAAAGCATGACCAAAGAATTCAACAAACTCAAATTTCTTCAACCAAAGTGTTTGAGGAATAAATAATTGTATGCTCTCTGGGTTTTTTGCACACTAAGATCACAAAGATTACTTCCACGCAAGTTGTTTTTAGAGAAGTTTTATTGTTAGCCTCAAGGTTTCAATAATTATTAATTGGCTAATTAATCCAAGGACATTCATGTAGTTTTGATGATAACCATGATTTTAAGTTGTTCATTAATGATATTTTCATATGAACTAATGATTTATGTTTTAAAGCTTAATTGTTGACTATTGATTTAATTGGACCAAGATGGCCAATTCAAATATCAAGCAAATGCAAAGTTGACAAGTTGCAAATTCATTGAAGATCAAAGTCATCAAGACTCAAGACAAAGAAATCAAGCTCAAGAATCATGACTCCGAGACATATGAGAAGTAAGAGTTAGGTTTTGTAAAGTTTATTAAGATTTGATCTTTAAGGCTCAATTTTAAAACCAACTTAAATTGATTTTCAAAATATTGACAAAGTCAATATTAATGGCTAGATATTTTTGATATTTAAACATAGCCATGTGAAGAAATCTCTACGATTGAAAAAATTTTTGAAACAGAAAATTGTTTTCAAAACATTGACAAAGTCAATATTAATGGCTAGATATTTTTGATATTTAAAGATAGCCATGTGAAGAACACAAAGAAATCTCTACGGTTGGAAAAATTTTTGAAACAGAAAATTGTTTTCAAAACATTGACAAAGTCAATATTAATGGCTAGATATTTTTGATATTTAAACATAGCCATGTGATGAAATCAATTACGAATGAAAATTTTTTTTTCTTAAGGTAGCCGACATATAAGAATTGTAAGAGCTTATTAAAGGTGATTGACAAGCTAGGTGGCTTGAATTAATTGCATGAATAACATGGGATAATAACCCATGAATTTCCAAAAGTCATACAAATTAGCTACTAGCAGATTTGGATATCTTTGGCTGAAAATTGTGCTGACAAAAAGCAGAAAAGTTTTTCAAAAGATTTCAAAGTCAATAAAAACAATTTGATTGATTGAATTAAGTATGTGTCCGTTGGAGAATCAAAGCTCTGCCAAAGACTTGCAGCAAAGTTTGGTGCAGAAAAGTAATGAATATAAGCTGGCATACATTGGCACCGTTTATTTTAAAAAAAGTCATGCAAATTTTTCAAAAGATTTCAAAGTCAATAAAAACAATTTGATTGATTGAATTAAGTATGTGTCCGTTGGAGAATCAAAGCTCTGCCAAAGACTTGCAGCAAAGTTTGGTGCAGAAAAGTAATGAATATAAGCTGGCATACATTGGCACCGTTTATTTTAAAAAAAGTCATGCAAATTTTTCAAAAGGGTGATTTCCATTTTCAAATGGTCGGTTAAACAAATCTTCTGATACCACTTTATCATTTAAAATTATATAGAATCATGATTGTGTTTTCTAACGAACAAAAATTTTCAAATTCAAATTTCCTTTCGTCGATTGATTGAACAATATATAAAGAGAATAGAAGAGAGAAACAAATATAGAGAACAGAGCATACAAGAGAAATCAGAGAAAGAAAAGAAAATATCTTTTACATCAATCCATCCTTTCTCAAGCTTATATTTTCATATCATTCAAAATCTTTGATTGAAAATCAAATTCCTCTAAATACTCTTTGAGCCATATTGATCAAATCTTTGATAAATTATTAGAGTGAGCATATTGTGTACTACTACTCTTTGAGAGAGCCATATTTTGTACAACAATCCTTTGTTGAAATTATTGAGTGTTTTTGTTAGGGTTTTGGTATAAATCCTAAGTAGTGAAAAGGATTTTTCACTGGGTGGTTACTCTTCACCTTGTAAGGAAGATTTGTGGGTTTTGGTATAAATCCTAAGGAGTGAAAAGGATTTTTCACTCGGTGGTTACTCTTCACCGTTTAAAGGAAGATTTGTAACGGTTTGATCTTCACCCGGAAAGAAGGATTGTCAAATAGTGGATTTGGGAATCCTCAAGAAGTGTTCTTGAGGCGGGGACGTAGGCGGGGAAGCCGAACCTCGATAACAATCATTGTGTTTGATTTTCTCTATCTCTATCTCTTACTTATTCAATTGCTTATATATGCTTGTGTTTGATTTTCTATCATATCTATATTGCAATTGAATTGTGTTCTTAAATTTGTTTAATCAATTTTTGCTAATTGAAAATAATTTTCTAATTCCGCATTTAATATCGAAAAAGTTTGCCTCAACCTAAATCACCCCCCCTCTTAGGTTGATATTTGGGTAACAATTGGTATCAGAGCCAAGGCTCTACATATAGATTTAACAATCTTAGAGTTAAGATCATGGCAAACACATCTAGACCTCAAATGGTTGAAGGTCAATCTACAAATAGACCACCCTTGTTCAATAGTAGTGATTATAGTTATTGGAAAACTAGAATGACTACGTACATTAAAGCTCAAGATTATCTCATATGGAAAATCATTGTAAATGGTCCTCATGTTCCTACTAAAATAGTAGAAGAACAAGAAATACCCAAACAAGAAACTGAATGGGATGAAAATGATGTCAAACTCATTGAATTAAATTATAAAGCTATGAATTGTTTATATTGTGCGTTTGACTCAAAGGAATTTGATGAAATTTCAAGTTGTAATTCAGCTAAAGAAATTTGGGAAAGACTTGAAGCTACATATGAAGAAGCAAGTCAAGTTGAAGAATCAAAGATGAGCATGCTTGTTCATGATCACAAATTGCCTCAAATAGAGAAAGATGAATGTACAAGCATTAGCCCTCAAGCATCCAACGATGAAGAAGATTCTACCGAAGCCTTTTGCTTAATGGCATATGAAGATGAGGTAACTTCGGAACTCAATTCTTTAGAAAATAATTCTTATAGCTATGATGAATTACAAAATGCTTTTGAAGAGCTAGTTGAAGAATTTGAGAAGAATGTTTCGAAAAATAAAGTTTTCAAAAAGAAAGTCACATCTCTTTCAAACGAATTAGATGATTTCAAAAGCAAAAATGAAATTCTAGAAAAACAAATTATTTCTTTAAATGATAAAAATCTATCTTTAGAAAAAGAAATAATTAAGTTGAAAATTGAATCACAAAGCTTCATTGAGAAAATGAAAGCAAAAGATGTGGAAACATCATCACAAATAGCTCATGATTCAAATCTCTTGGTAAATGAAAATAAAGAATTAAAACTCAAAGTTGAAAAATTAAATAAAATTGTGACTAACTTTACAAATGGAAAGAAAAATTTGGATAATTTGTTAGGTAGTCAAAGATGTGTTTTTGACAAAGCGGGTATTGGATATAACCCTAAAATCAAAGAAAAACACTATCAAAAATTCTTTATAAATGAAAAATTCTTGAAAATTCCCATATGTGAACATTGTGGAAAATTAGGGCATAATATTCATACATGTCCCATGAAAAATATGATTTGGGTAGTCAAAGGAACTACTCCTCCAAAAGCTAACCCTAGTGGACCCAAGAAAATTTGGGTACCAAAGAAGGTTATTTGAAGTTGTCTTGTAGGTGTGCTTGATATCCATATCTACCAAAGATAAGTGGTTTCTCAATAATGGATGTTCAAGGCATATGATGGGTGATAAAAATAAGTTTACTTCTCTTACTCTAAAAGATGGAGGAAATGTCAAATTCGGTGATAACTCAAAAGGAAAGATCATCGGTATAGGTAATATTGGTAAAACACATTCGGTTAAATTGGTTGATGGCTTGAAACTTAACTTGGTTAAGTGTTAGCCAATTGTAAGATAAAATTGTGTGATATATAATGTAATATTCAAATCAATCATGTGTGTATTATAGTAAAATGAAATTGATAATCAAGTTCTATTTGTGGCATTTAGAAATGAAAATGTCTAACACCATTGATCTTGATAATATGACATCAAAAGAATCAATTTGCCTTGCTGCCATAAATGAAAATAGTTGGTTGTGGCATAGAAGATTAGGACATGTCAATATGGAATTACTCTCAAAATTGTCTAAACTTGATTTAGTAAAAGGCTTGCCGATTACTAAATTTGTTAAAGATAAAATATGTGATGCATGTCAACTAGGTAAACAAATTAAGTCATCTTTTAAGAAAATGAAAGTTATTTCTACTTCAAGACCTCTAGAACTATTGCATATGGATTTATTTGGTCCTATTAGAACCGCTAGCTTAAGTGGCAAATTGTATGCATTTGTAATTGTTGATGATTATTCTCGCTATACATGGGTATTATTTCTTGCTCACAAAAATGAAGCTCATAAAGCATTTGTTAAACATTGTAGAAGAATTCAAAATGAAAAAGGTTTTACACGTGGAAAACTTGACACAACATTATTTCTAATGTTTGATGGAAAAGACATGCTTATTGTGCAAATCTATGTTGATGATATTATATTTGGTTCTACTAATGAAAACTTGTGCAAAGAATTCTCTAAGACTATGCAGGATGAATTCGAAATGAGTATGATGGGTGAGCTAAAATTCCTTCTCGGACTTCAAATAAAGCAAACCAAAGAAGGGATATTCTTAAATCAATCCAAATATGTCATAGACTTACTAAAAAGATTTGGATTGGACAAATGCTAAAGCATATGGAACTCCCATGAGTCCTTCAACAAAGCTTGACAAAGATGAGAAAGGTAAACCGGTGGATGTTAAGCTATATCGAGGTATGATTGGTAGTTTACTTTATTTAACCGCAAGTAGACCCGATATAATGTTTAGTGTATGTCTTTGCGCTCGGTTTCAATCCTGTCCTAAAGAATCACACTTAATTATGGTAAAACGAATATTTCGATATTTGCTTGGAACTATTGATTTAGGATTATGGTACCCTAAGACAAATTCATTTGACTTAATAAGCTACACGGATGCGGATTTTGCCGGTTGCAAAATTGATCGCAAAAGCACTAGTGGTACTTGTCACTTTCTAGGACACTCACTAGTATCATGGTTTAGTAAAAAGCAAAACTCCTGTGGCCTTATCAACGGCGGAAGCCGAATATGTAGCGGCCGGTAGTTGTTGTGCTCAATCTCTCTACATAAAACAACAACTAGAGGATTTTAAAATTCTTTTTGATCATATTCCCATAAGGTGTGATAACACAAGTGCCATAAGTTTAAGTAAAAATCCTATCCAACACTCTCGCACAAAGCACATTGAAATTAGATACCATTTTATAAGAGATCATGTGCAAAAAGGGGACATTGAACTTGAATTTGTGAGCACCGATAGTCAATGGGCGGATATTCTCACGAAACCTCTCATTGAAGAACGATTTTGCACAATTCGACGTGAAATAGGTATGGCTAGATACGTTGATATCAAATAAGCTTGAATTTATTATCCTTCTATTTGATTCAACTGTGTTAAATCTATATATACCTTAAGAATTGAATATAAAATGATTTTATCCATATCATGTTCATAAAATTGTTCATTTTTTTATATCTTTCTAGTTATATTGTTTGAACATTAGATTATATGCCCAGTTCTATGTATATTTGCGTATATGTTCATGCATAAAATAAGAAATAAAACTCATCATTTAAACAAACTTGATTTTATTAAAAAGAAAAACCAAAGAAGAGAAATATGTTATATTAGTTGGTTGTTCTATGTTTGAACTAAATCAAAGGAGAAATAAATTTTTGTTGTTTAAAATGTTGAATGATGTTTGGAGATATTGAATATAATATTTATTTTTGATGATGCCAAGGGGGAGAAAGATATGACATTTTTGAATCTATTGGTGAATTATCATATCTTGCAATAATTGGCAAAAATACGTATATATATTGATTGCTTGATAATACTTAAATGACAAATTGATCTATGCATAAAGATAGGGGGAGATTTAAAAATCTCTAATATAAAGATATGCATTATTTTAGGGGGAGCTTTTCAAGAAAAGCTTTAAAATCATAAATCGTATAAAAATATCATATCATATGTGTCATCATCAAAAAGGGGGAGATTGTTAGCCTCAAGGTTTCAATAATTATTAATTGGCTAATTAATCCAAGGACATTCATGTAGTTTTGATGATAACCATGATTTTAAGTTGTTCATTAATGATATTTTCATATGAACTAATGATTTATGTTTTAAAGCTTAATGTTGACTATTGATTTAATTGGACCAACATTGGCCAATTCAAATATCAAGCAAATGCAAAGTTGACAAGTTGCAAATTCATTGAAGATCAAAGTCATCAAGTCTCAAGACAAAGAAATCAAGCTCAAGAATCATGACTCCGAGACATATGAGAAGTAAGAGTTAGGTTTTGTAAAGTTTATTAAGATTTGATCTTTAAGGCTCAATTTTAAAACCAACTTAAATTGATTTTCAAAATATTGACAAAGTCAATATTAATGGCTAGATATTTTTGATATTTAAACATAGCCATGTGAAGAAATCTCTACGATTGAAAAAATTTTTGAAACAGAAAATTGTTTTCAAAACATTGACAAAGTCAATATTAATGGCTAGATATTTTTGATATTTAAAGATAGCCATGTGAAGAACACAAAGAAATCTCTACGGTTGGAAAAATTTTTGAAACAGAAAATTGTTTTCAAAACATTGACAAAGTCAATATTAATGGCTAGATATTTTTGATATTTAAACATAGCCATGTGATGAAATCAATTACGAATGAAAATTTTTTTTCTTAAGGTAGCCGACATATAAGAATTGTAAGAGCTTATTAAAGGTGATTGACAAGCTAGGTGGCTTGAATTAATTGCATGAATAACATGGGATAATAACCCATGAATTTCCAAAAGTCATACAAATTAGCTACTAGCAGATTTGGATATCTTTGGCTGAAAATTGTGCTGACAAAAAGCAGAAAAGTTTTTCAAAAGATTTCAAAGTCAATAAAAACAATTTGATTGATTGAATTAAGTATGTGTCCGTTGGAGAATCAAAGCTCTGCCAAAGACTTGCAGCAAAGTTTGGTGCAGAAAAGTAATGAATATAAGCTGGCATACATTGGCACCGTTTTTTTTTTGAAAAAAGAAAAAGTCAATAAAAACAATATTGATTGATTAAGAATTAAGTAAATTGATTTTCAAAACATTGACAAAGTCAATATTAATGGCTAGATATTTTTGATATTTAAACATAGTATGTGAAGAAATCTCTCGATTGAAAAAAATTTTTGAAACAGAAAATTGTTTTCAAAACATTGACAAAGTC
Organism: Fagus sylvatica; assembly: GCA_907173295.1. Classification (NCBI taxonomy): domain Eukaryota; kingdom Viridiplantae; phylum Streptophyta; class Magnoliopsida; order Fagales; family Fagaceae; genus Fagus; species Fagus sylvatica. The sequence goes on from OU015761.1 coordinate 72,449,636, forward strand.
AATATTAATGGCTAAATTTTTGATATTTAAACATAGCCATGTGAAGAAATCTCTACGATTGAAAAATTTTTGAAACAGAAAATTGTTTTCAAAACATTGACAAAGTCAATATTAATGGCTAGATATTTTTGATATTTAAACATAGCCATGTGATGAAATCAATTACGAATGAAAATTTTTTTTCTTAAGGTAGCCGACATATAAGAATTGTAAGAGCTTATTAAAGGTGATTGACAAGCTAGGTGGCTTGAATTAATTGCATGAATAACATGGGATAATAACCCATGAATTTCCAAAAGTCATACAAATTAGCTACTAGCAGATTTGGATATCTTTGGCTGAAAATTGTGCTGACAAAAAGCAGAAAAGTTTTTCAAAAGATTTCAAAGTCAATAAAAACAATTTGATTGATTGAATTAAGTATGTGTCCGTTGGAGAATCAAAGCTCTGCCAAAGACTTGCAGCAAAGTTTGGTGCAGAAAAGTAATGAATATAAGCTGGCATACATTGGCACCGTTTATTTTAAAAAAAAGTCATGCAAATTTTTCAAAAGATTTCAAAGTCAATAAAAACAATTTGATTGATTGAATTAAGTATGTGTCCGTTGGAGAATCAAAGCTCTGCCAAAGACTTGCAGCAAAGTTTGGTGCAGAAAAGTAATGAATATAAGGTGCCAATGTATGCCAGCTTATATTCATTACTTTTCTGCACCAAACTTTGCTGCAAGTCTTTGGCAGAGCTTTGATTCTCCAACGGACACATACTTAATTCAATCAATCAAATTGTTTTTATTGACTTTGAAATCTTTTGAAAAATTTGCATGACTTTTTTTAAAATAAACGGTGCCAATGTATGCCAGCTTATATTCATTACTTTTCTGCACCAAACTTTGCTGCAAGTCTTTGGCAGAGCTTTGATTCTCCAACGGACACATACTTAATTCAATCAATCAAATTGTTTTTATTGACTTTGAAATCTTTTGAAAAACTTTTCTGCTTTTTGTCAGCACAATTTTCAGCCAAAGATATCCAAATCTGCTAGTAGCTAATTTGTATGACTTTTGGAAATTCATGGGTTATTATCCCATGTTATTCATGCAATTAATTCAAGCCACCTAGCTTGTCAATCACCTTTAATAAGCTCTTACAATTCTTATATGTCGGCTACCTTAAGAAAAAAAATTTTCATTCGTAATTGATTTCATCACATGGCTATGTTTAAATATCAAAAATATCTAGCCATTAATATTGACTTTGTCAATGTTTTGAAAACAATTTTCTGTTTCAAAAATTTTTCCAACCGTAGAGATTTCTTTGTGTTCTTCACATGGCTATCTTTAAATATCAAAAATATCTAGCCATTAATATTGACTTTGTCAATGTTTTGAAAACAATTTTCTGTTTCAAAAATTTTTTCAATCGTAGAGATTTCTTCACATGGCTATGTTTAAATATCAAAAATATCTAGCCATTAATATTGACTTTGTCAATATTTTGAAAATCAATTTAAGTTGGTTTTAAAATTGAGCCTTAAAGATCAAATCTTAATAAACTTTACAAAACCTAACTCTTACTTCTCATATGTCTCGGAGTCATGATTCTTGAGCTTGATTTCTTTGTCTTGAGACTTGATGACTTTGATCTTCATGTGTTTGCAACTTGTCGACTTTGCATTTGCTTGATATTTGAATTGGCCAATGTTGGTCCAATTAAATCAATAGTCAACATTAAGCTTTAAAACATAAATCATTAGTTCATATGAAAATATCATTAATGAACAACTTAAAATCATGGTTATCATCAAAACTACATGAATGTCCTTGGATTAATTAGCCAATTAATAATTAATTACCCAAATATCAACCTAAGAGGGGGGGTGATTTAGGTTGAGGCAAACTTTTTCGATTTAAATGCGGAATTAAAAACTATTTTCAATTAGCAAAAACAAATTTAAGAACACAATTCAATTGCAATAAGATATGATAGAAAATCAAACACAAGCATATATAAGCAATTGAATAAGTAAGAGATAGAGATAGAGAAAATCAAACACAGTGATTGTTATCGAGGTTCGGCTTCCCCGCCTACGTCCCCGCCTCAAGATCACTTCTCGAGGATTCCCAAATTCACTAATTTGACAATCTTCTTTCGGGTGAAGATCAAAACCGTTACAAATCTTCTTTACACGGTGAAGAGTAACCACCGAGTGAAAAATCCTTTTCACTCTTAGGATTTATACCAAGACCCACAAATCTTCCTTACAAGGTGAAGAGTAACCACCCAGTGAAAAATCCTTTTCACTACTTAGGATTTATACCAAAACCCTAACAAAAACACTCAATGGTTTCAACAAAGTATTTGTTGTACAAGATAAGGCTCTCTCAAAGAGTAATTGTACACAATATGCTCACTCTAATAGTATATCAAAGGATTTGATCAATATGGCTCAAAAAGTGTTTAGAGAAATTTTCAATCAAGGATTTTGAATGATATGAAAATATAAGCTTGAGAAGGATGGATTGATGTATAAGATGTTATCTTTTCTATCTTTGATTTCTCTTGTATGCTTGATGTTTAGAAATGAAGAAAGGGTAGTATTTATAGCCATCATGTTGTCTTGCATTCTTCTTGATTTTCAATCAATCAATTTGTTTTCTTTGAAAACTTTTCTTCTTAAGATTTTTCAACCATAATTGATATGGTTGTCTTGCATGTGAATTTCAATCAATTAAGTTTGTCTTTGAAGACTTTAAGAGATTTTTCAATTGATATTGTTGTCTTATATTTGAATTTCAACCAATCAAGTTGTCTTTGAAGACTTTAAGAGATTTTTCAATTGATATGGTTGTCTTATATTTGAATTTCAACTAATCAAATTTGTCTTTGAAGACTTTAAGAGATTTTTCAATTGATATGGTTGTCTTATATTTGAATTTCAACCAATCAAGTTTGTCTTTGAAAGACTTTAAGAGATTTTTCAATTGATATGGTTGTCTTATATTTGAATTTCAACCAATCAAGTTGTCTTTGAAAACTTTAAGAGATTTTTCAATTGATATGGTTGTCTTATATTTGAATTTCAACCAATCAAGTTGTCTTTGAAAACTTTAAGAGATTTTTCAATTGATATGGTTGTCTTATATTTGAATTTCAACCAATCAAGTTGTCTTTGAAAACTTTAAGAGATTTTTCAATTGATATGGTTGTCTTACATTTGAATTTCAACCAATCAAGTTTGTCTTTGAAAACTTTAAGAGATTTTTCAATTGAAGTTGGTTTTAAAGTTGAGCCTTAAAGATCAAATCTTAATAAACTTTACAAAACCTAACTCTTACTTCTCATATGTCTCGGATCATTGTCTTTGAGCTTGATTTCTTTGTCTTGAGTCTTGATGACTTTGATCTTCAATGAATTTGCAACTTATCAACTTTGCATTTGCTTGATATTTGAATTGGCCATCTTGGTCCAATTAAATCAATAGTCAAAATTAAGCTTTAAAACATAAATCATTAGTTCATATGAAAATATCATTAATGAACAACTTAAAATCATGGTTATCATCAAAACTACATGAATGTCCTTGGATTAATTAGCCAATTAATAATTATTGAAACCTTGAGGCTAACAATTGGTATCATAATTCATTAATAGATACAAAAAAAATGTCATATCTTTTGCAGAAAAGTAATGAATATAAGCTGGCATACATTGGCACCGTTTATTTTTAAAAAAGTCATGCAAATTTTTCAAAAGATTTCAAAGTCAATAAAAACAATTTGATTGATTGAATTAAGTATGTGTCCGTTGGAGAATCAAAGCTCTGCCAAAGACTTGCAGCAAAGTTTGGTGCAGAAAAGTAATGAATATAAGCTGGCATACATTGGCACCGTTTATTTTTAAAAAAAACGGTGCCAATGTATGCCAGCTTATATTCATTACTTTTCTGCACCAAACTTTGCTGCAAGTCTTTGGCAGAGCTTTGATTCTCCAACGGACACATAAGAATCATACTCCGAGACATATGAGAAGTAAGAGTTAGGTTTTGTAAAGTTTATTAAGATTTGATCTTTAAGGCTCAATTTTAAAACCAACTTAAATTGATTTTCAAAACATTGACAAAGTCAATATTAATGGCTAGATATTTTTGATATTTAAACATAGCTATGTGAAGAAATCTCTACGATTGAAAAAAATTTTGAAACAGAAAATTGTTTTCAAAACATTGACAAAGTCAATATTAATGGCTAGATATTTTTGATATTTAAACATAGCCATGTGAAGAAATCTCTACGATTGAAAAATTTTTGAAACAGAAAATTGTTTTCAAAACATTGACAAAGTCAATATTAATGGCTAGATATTTTTGATATTTAAACATAGCCATGTGATGAAATCAATTACGAATGAAAATTTTTTTTCTTAAGGTAGCCGACATATAAGAATTGTAAGAGCTTATTAAAGGTGATTGACAAGCTAGGTGGCTTGAATTAATTGCATGAATAACATGGGATAATAACCCATGAATTTCCAAAAGTCATACAAATTAGCTACTAGCAGATTTGGATATCTTTGGCTGAAAATTGTGCTGACAAAAAGCAGAAAAGTTTTTCAAAACTTCCTGATTTGCCAATTATCGGTGTCTATTAATGAATTATCATATCTATTGGTGAATTATCATATCTTGCAATAATTGGCAAAAATACGCATATATATATTGATTGCTTGATAATACTTAAATGACAAATTGATCTATGCATAAAGATAGGGGGAGATTTAAAAATCTCTAATATAAAGATATGCATTATTTTAGGGGGAGCTTTTCAAGAAAAGCTTTAAAATCATAAATCGTATAAAAATATCATATCATATGTGTCATCATCAAAAAGGGGGAGATTGTTAGCCTCAAGGTTTCAATAATTATTAATTGGCTAATTAATCCAAGGACATTCATGTAGTTTTGATGATAACCATGATTTTAAGTTGTTCATTAATGATATTTTCATATGAACTAATGATTTATGTTTTAAAGCTTAATTTTGAGTATTGATTTAATTGGACCAACATTGGCCAATTCAAATATCAAGCAAATGCAAAGTTGACAAGTTGCAAATCCATTGAAGAGCAAAGTCATCAAGTCTCAAAGACAAAGAAATCAAGCTCAAGAATCATACTCCGAGACATATGAGAAGTAAGAGTTAGGTTTTGTAAAGTTTATTAAGATTTGATCTTTAAGGCTCAATTTTAAAACCAACTTAAATTGATTTTCAAAACATTGACAAAGTCAATATTAATGGCTAGATATTTTTGATATTTAAACATAGCTATGTGAAGAAATCTCTACGATTGAAAAAAATTTTGAAACAGAAAATTGTTTTCAAAACATTGACAAAGTCAATATTAATGGCTAGATATTTTTGATATTTAAACATAGCCATGTGAAGAAATCTCTACGATTGAAAAATTTTTTGAAACAGAAAATTGTTTTCAAAACATTGACAAAGTCAATATTAATGGCTAGATATTTTTGATATTTAAACATAGCCATGTGATGAAATCAATTACGAATGAAAATTTTTTTTCTTAAGGTAGCCGACATATAAGAATTGTAAGAGCTTATTAAAGGTGATTGACAAGCTAGGTGGCTTGAATTAATTGCATGAATAACAATGAATTTAGTCATAATTAGGCTTATTAATGCCAAGGACATTTTTATGTCTATTAATGAATTATCATATCTATTGGTGAATTATCATATCTTGCAATAATTGGCAAAAATACGCATATATATTGATTGCTTGATAATACTTAAATGACAAATTGATCTATGCATAAAGATAGGGGGAGATTTAAAAATCTCTAATATAAAGATATGCATTATTTTAGGGGGAGCTTTTCAAGAAAAGCTTCAAAATCATAAATCGTATAAAAATATCATATCATATGTGTCATCATCAAAAAGGGGGAGATTGTTAGCCTCAAGGTTTCAATAATTATTAATTGGCTAATTAATCCAAGGACATTCATGTAGTTTTGATGATAACCATGATTTTAAGTTGTTCATTAATGATATTTTCATATGAACTAATGATTTATGTTTTAAAGCTTAATTTTGACTATTGATTTAATTGGACCAAGATGGCCAATTCAAATATCAAGCAAATGCAAAGTTGACAAGTTGCAAATTCATTGAAGATCAAAGTCATCAAGACTCAAGACAAAGAAATCAAGCTCAAGAATCAATGATCCGAGACATATGAGAAGTAAGAGTTAGGTTTTGTAAAGTTTATTAAGATTTGATCTTTAAGGCTCAATTTTAAAACCAACTTAAATTGATTTTCAAAATATTGACAAAGTCAATATTAATGGCTAGATATTTTTGATATTTAAACATAGCCATGTGAAGAAATCTCTACGATTGAAAAAAATTTTGAAACAGAAAATTGTTTTCAAAACATTGACAAAGTCAATATTAATGGCTAGATATTTTTGATATTTAAAGATAGCCATGTGAAGAACACAAAGAAATCTCTACGGTTGGAAAAATTTTTGAAACAGAAAATTGTTTTCAAAACATTGACAAAGTCAATATTAATGGCTAGATATTTTTGATATTTAAACATAGCCATGTGATGAAATCAATTACGAATGAAAATTTTTTTTCTTAAGGTAGCCGACATATAAGAATTGTAAGAGCTTATTAAAGGTGATTGACAAGCTAGGTGGCTTGAATTAATTGCATGAATAACATGGGATAATAACCCATGAATTTCCAAAAGTCATACAAATTAGCTACTAGCAGATTTGGATATCTTTGGCTGAAAATTGTGCTGACAAAAAGCAGAAAAGTTTTTCAAAAGATTTCAATATTGTCAAATAAAAATTATTTGCTACTAATTGGCAGATTGATTGGATATCTAATTGGCTGTTGGAGAATCAAATTGCCAAAGACTTGCAGCAGTTTGAGTTTGGTGCAGAAAAGTAATGAATATAAGCTGGCATACATTGGCACCGTTTATTTTAAAAAAAAAGTCATGCAAATTTTTCAAAAGATTTCAAAGTCAATAAAAACAATTTGATTGATTGAATTAAGTATGTGTCCGTTGGAGAATCAAAGCTCTGCCAAAGACTTGCAGCAAAGTTTGGTGCAGAAAAGTAATGAATATAAGCTGGCATACATTGGCACCGTTTATTTTAAAAAAAAAGTCATGCAAATTTTTCAAAAGGGTGATTTCCATTTTCAAATGGTCGGTTAAACAAATCTTCTGATATTGGCACTTTATCATTTAAAATTATATAGAATCATGATTGTGTTTTCTAACGAACAAAAATTTTCAAATTCAAATTTCCTTTCGTCGATTGATTGAACAATATATAAAGAGAATAGAAGAGAGAAACAAACATAGAGAAGAGAGCATACAAGAGAAATCAGAGAAAGAAAAGAAAATATCTTTTACATCAATCCATCCTTTCTCAAGCTTATATTTTCATATCATTCAAAATCTTTGATTGAAAATCAAATTCCTCTAAATACTCTTTGAGCCATATTGATCAAATCTTTGATAAATTATTAGAGTGAGCATATTGTGTACAACTACTCTTTGAGAGAGCCATATTTTGTACAACAATCCTTTGTTGAAATTATTGAGTGTTTTTGTTAGGGTTTTGGTATAAATCCTAAGTAGTGAAAAGGATTTTTCACTGGGTGGTTACTCTTCACCTTGTAAGGAAGATTTGTGGGTTTTGGTATAAATCCTAAGGAGTGAAAAGGATTTTTCACTCGGTGGTTACTCTTCACCGTTTAAGGAAGATTTGTAACGGTTTGATCTTCACCCGGAAGAAGGTTGTCAAATAGTGGATTTGGGAATCCTCAAGAAGTGTTCTTGAGGCGGGGACGTAGGCGGGGAAGCCGAACCTCGATAACAATCATTGTGTTTGATTTTCTCTATCTCTATCTCTTACTTATTCAATTGCTTATATATGTTTGTGTTTGATTTTCTATCATATCTATATTGCAATTGAATTGTGTTCTTAAATTTGTTTAATCAATTTTTGCTAATTGAAAATAATTTTCTAATTCCGCATTTATATAGAAAAAGTTTGCCTCAACCTAAATCACCCCCCCTCTTAGGTTGATATTTGGGTAACACTTATTTATGGTGATTTCTTATTTTATGGGATTGTATCTTCCCTAATTTGATTATTTCCTTTTTGATGTATTTCTGAAGTCTTTTTAAACAAGACTCCAGGAAAGGTTTACGGCACTTGATATTGAAATAAGAATTATTTTGAGAAATATTATTCTCACGCTTGGTGGTGATTCCAGGCACCCTAAGGTGGTGAAGCCTAGGGTTTGTTCTAGTGGTTCCTATTTCCCCCCTTTCAATAGGGGTCCTGGCATCAACCTGGTATCAGAGCAAAACCCCGATCCCCACACCCGCTGTTACCCCAGCCAAACCAGAAAATAAAAACTCCCAACCCAACCCCATGACTAAGATAAACTTCATATACTTACCTCACGAAATCTGTGCCGCCGCCGCCGCTGAAGCCGCCACCAAAGCAATCATCCCTTCCAATATCCCCACACAAACAAAACCCATCGTAAAACCCACCATTCCCCTTCATGCTCGGCTGTGATTCTATCCTCAGCAACATACAATAACCCGAAAAACCACAAATCAAAACCCACCCAACCCGGAACCAAAACCCTCCAACAACCCACATCAAAACCCACCCAAATACCCAAAACAAAACCCACATAAGCCCGTATCAAAACCCCCACATCCCGTGACCAAAACCCACAGCAACCAGAGCAAAATCGCCCCGTTACCACCCTCGCGCTATCACCAGCTTGCGCCGACAACCCCTAGCACTGATGACCTTGATCTCGCACCCCCGTGTCGCCGCTCCGCCTTCGTCGCGAGCTCACCTTGTGGGCTCCTCTGTTGGAGTCTTGCGTTAAACTATTTGCTTTCCCTTTTGTTGTATTTGCTATTTTACTTTTAGTTTTGTTATTTGTTTCTCTTAGTTTTGTTGTTTCACTATCAATAAAAAAATTTTAAAAAAAATAAAAAACAGAGAAGAAAAGACAAAATATATATATACAAAATATATATATAGTTGTTATTAGAAGAACACACCAGCCAAGGAGAACAGGGACCCACGTGAATGATGTTACACAAGCTTTGATAGATTCAAACACAAAGACTAGTCAAGGGACCCATGTGATTGACATTACACAAACTTTGGCAAATCCAAATACATCCACTCGGGTTAGATTTGCTCAGCCAAGGTACGCACTGCCATACTTGTGAATCTAATTTTGCAGAATTCAAAATATCAACAATAATTTTTATGTGTTTGTGGGATTGTTAATTCACTTATCATATGTGGTTTTAGCCTTTGTTCACAATATTTTATCCTTTGTTACTTGGTTGCTGGCAATACATGAACTTTTGTTAGAATTGTTTCAATACATTTACATCCATTAAATTACGACCACAGATTTTTTTTTTTTTTTTTTAGACCCAAAAAAAAAAAAAAAAAAAATCCTTCTAGGTTATTAAAACTTAGTATTAATTGTTGAGCTTCCAAGTTAGTATGAGTCATTGACTACCTAGTTTCACCTATAGCATTTTAAATTGCTAGCACTACCCGCTTACCATTTGCCTCATCCATTCATCGAATAGTTTCCTACGTGATTCAGCCTCTACTTTAGTTGTATAATTTATTCATCCCTAGTGTATGCGCTTGCGTAGTGGCCGTGTCGTATCAGATCCTACATTCCTGTCCACTTTAGAACCATACTCTAGTTCAGAGCCCCACCCCTCAATAGAGCAAAACATGGAAATTATCATGAAGGCCCTTCAGGATCTTAGACAAGATAATCTTGACCTTAGACAAGATAATCTTAGGACTAATGCCCGGTTAGATGACCTAACAACATCCATCCTAAGACGGCACGAAGCACCTCACATGGAGGACACTGAGGAAGGCCATGATGCAGTTCCCAATAGGCCACCCCGTCAAGGTCAGCCTGTCATAACCCCATTTTTACCCACGGGATTTCCTCGGATGTCGGCACACAAGACGGGACAACCCGGACCGAGCCAGCATGGTCCGACGAAGCCTCACCACATCAAACACACCTAAGAAGAAGGTCCGAGACACATTTCCCAAGGTTTGACCAAGTTTGACCAGGGTTGACCAAGTTTGACTAGGGTTGACCGAAGTTTGACCAAGGTTTGACCAAGCCGTTCCCAGCCCGACTAGGGTCCAACTTGACCAGAAACCCTCAAAATGTATTCCGGGATACATTTCCCAGAGTCTGGAAGACTTCGACCAAGTTCGACCAAGTTTGACCAAGGTTGACCAAGTTTGACCAAGGTTTGACCTGGACCGTTGACCAGACCAAAAGCTGAATCGAACTGACCGCTCCATGGACCATTCTGAAGAACATGATGAAGAGCTTCGATTCGACACTTTACGGGCCAAAAACGGACGAGAAACGAGAGAGTTATGGCCAAAACTGCGAAAAAACGGTCCAACACTTAGCCAAATTTTACTAAGTATTGTTGACAAAACAGCCTACTTGGGAGGCAACGTTTGCGCAAAGATTCTCTCCGACCCGCTACAACTTGGTCCACGAGCCAAGACCCTTAGGCAAGAGGTTCACTTCAGCTACCACACGCAACTTTCGGATCGTCAAGAGCTCCTCCGGTCAAGCCGGAATCTCAGTCAGAAGATGACCCCTTGGCATAAGGAACATTCCGACGGCCTCCGTTCGCAGGATCATATCTTGCGAACCCAAGCTCGCCTCTGTGCAAGGCCTGTACCTTTGGAAAATAGGTAGCACCAGCTTTCCGACGATACCAAGATCGTCGAAATCCGACATCGGGAGCTACGTCTACCACGCGCGTGAAAACAAGCCGACGAAATAAGGCTGTGCTGAAATTTCCGGAATTTTCCCACCGACGTTGCCACGCTTGCGCGCAGAGTCTTCCTGACTCGCAACAAGTTGATCCGCGAGCCCGGGCACGTTGGAAAGAAGACACATTCATGCATGACGTGGAACTCTCGGATCGCCAAGATTTTATCGGGGTCAAGCCGGAATCCTGATCGGAAAACTGCCCTCAAACGGACCAAAAACACTCCGGTGGCCTCTGTTCGCGGGAGCCATATCTCACAAGTCCAAGCTCGGATTTCCGCAAATCCGGAACCTTGCAAAAGTAGGCAGCGCAAGCTTTCCGACGGTACCAAGAACGTCGAAATCCTGACATCGGGAGCTAGGTCAAATATGTGCGCGAACTGGGACAAGATTTGAAGAAAAACGCGCTGGGAGGAAAACGCATTTTTTCCTCCCGGACAGCCGCCTTCGCGCGCAGAGTCTTTCCTGCTCGCAACAAGTTGATCCGCGAGCCCGGGTGCGTTGGAAAGATAACGACTCCAGCTACGACGTGGAACTCTCGGTTCGCCGATAGCATCCCCCGTTTGATCGGAATCTTCACCGGAAAAGTGCACGAAAACAGCTCCGACACCCCGACTTCCGGGAGCCATAACTCTCTCGTCCGAACTCCGATTTGCGCAAACTTTATACCGTTGGAAAGAGGACGTCGAGAGCTTTCCGGACGATATGCTGCATGACCCATTTTGAGTTCCGGAAGACCTCCAAAACTGCCCTCGAAAATCGGATCAAAAAAAGATACGCGCACGAGAATCGAGGAAGATTGCGAGACAGCTGTCTTGGGAGGCGTGCATGCGAGGCGCGCCACCATCACGCGCCGCGCGCGATCATGGCGCGCCCCGCGTGCACGCCCCCTATAAAACCGAGCCTCCCCCCCCTCATTTGCACATAATTTTGCTCGGGCTCTAGGCCTTCCTTGAGCGTTAGAATTAGGCAGAAATAGGGGTTTTAGGGGGTTTTAGGAAGGGGTTTTTGGGTAGTTTTAGAGAGAGAGACTCCTCTCTAGGTAATCTCTCTCTCTCTAAGCTCTTTCTCTCTCTAAACTCTTTCTTTAGGGATTTTGGGGGGTTTTTAGAGTGAGAAGCATCTATTAGGTGCTTCTCTCTCTAACCTCTCCTCATCTTCCCCCCCTCTCTCTCTCTCTCTCTCTCATTCTTTAAGTTTATTTATTGCTTTATTTACATTTCCTTGTCTCTTTATGCTTTATTTATTTTTCCTAGTCTATTTATTGCTTTATTTATTTTTCCTAGTCTATTTATTGCTTTATTTACATTTCCTTGTCTATTTATTGCTTTATTTACATTTCCTTGTCTATTTATTGCTTTATTTACATTTTCTAGTCATTTATCGCTTTATTTACATTTCTAGTCATTTATCGCTTTATTTACATTTACTACGTACTTGTGAATATAATATGTTGTTGATTACCCTCCTCTCCCCCGGTGTGTTTTAGTACGGCAATATTGAGTGGCTTTGGCGGCTCGCGTAAGACCTCTAACGAGGCCGTGACAACCATGTTAGCCCACGAGGTCTTGACCCGAAAAATACACCGGTTTCCTCGTGTTTTAGTACGGCAAATATTGAGTAGCTTTGGCTCAGTTGCGTAAGACCTCTAACGAGGCCGTAACAACCTTGTTAGCCTACGAGATATTTGACCCGAAAAATACATCCCCCATGTGTTAAATATTGTCATTTATCGCTTTATTTACATTTACTACGTTGTAAATATTATATTGTGAATATTGTCATTTTCCCCATTTTTTCCCTTTGTGATTTGGGCGTGATAATCCCGATTGGTCGTGGTGGACTATGTAAGACCTCAAAGAGGCTTTAACCACCATACGTAATTCCATAGGCATTGGACCCATTAAAAACCCCCATGTTTAAATATTGTCATTATCGCTTTATTTACATTTACTACGTTGTAAATATTATATTGTGAATATTGTTATTTTCCCCATTTTTCCCTTTGTGATTTGGGCGTGATAATCCCGATTGGTCGTGGTGGACTATGTAAGACCTCAAAGAGGCATTAACCACCACGTAATCCCATAGGCATTGGACCCACAAAATTCCCTCCTTGTAAATTCCATTAATTTATTGCTTCCCGTTATGCTCTAAATTTCTTGCCATTTTTACTACGTTGTAAATATGATTATCCGTCATTATTTTGATTTGGGCATGAAAATACCGAACGGTATTGGTGGTTTTAGGTAAGTCTTTCAATAGCACTAAACCCCATGTAAATCCATACGGTGTTGGACCCACGAAAATACTCTTTTCCAAACCCCGGTTATTTACATTATTTACTACGTTGTTGTAAATATTGTTCATTTTCATTATTTTGATTTGGGCATGAAAATACCAAACGGTATTGGCGGTTTTAGGTAAGTCTTTCAATAGCACTAAACCCCATGTAAATCCATGAGGCGTTGGACCCGTAAATTGCAAACCCATTTTCAAATAGATTTTCTCATATAAGTCCTATTTGGCGTCGAAGGTTTGGATAAGTCTTTCAATAGCACCAACCCTTCGTGTAAGCCCGAAAAGGCATTGAAACCCCATTTTCAAAATAGATTTTCTCATATAAGTCCTATTTGGCGTCGAAGGTTTGGATAAGTCTTTCAATAGCACCAACCCTTCGTGTAAGCCCGAAAAGGCATTGAAACCCCATTTTCAAAATAGATTTTCTCATTATAAGTCCTATTTGGCGTCGAAGGTTTGGATAAGTCTTTCAATAGCACCAACCCTTCGTGTAAGCCCGAAAAGGCATTGAAACCCCATTTTCAAATAGATTTTCTCATTTAAGTCCTATTTGGCGTCGAAGGTTTAGGATAAGTCTTTCAATAGCACCTAACCCTTCGTGTAAGCCCGAAAAGGCATTGAAACCCTCTTTTAGATTGTTTTGGTTTATTCATGTAAATCCTATGGTGGTGTCGGGATCCGAGTAAGTCTTTCAATAGCATCGAATCCCGACCCCACGAGGTCTTGACCCTTTCCTTAAAAATTCTTGTGTCATAATAAATTGCACTTTGCATTAAGCATTATATTCATGCCGACCCATATTTGTCATCTTCATTCATTTTCATGATTTATGTGTTGCGACATGCCATGATTACTTGTTTGAATATTTTAGTTGCTTTCATACTCATTCTTGTAATTTATGTGCTGCAAACATGCCGTGATTACTTGCTTGATTGTTTATTCGCTTTGATATAAAAATGTGATTAAAATACACTTTGCCATGAAAACTTTAAAAAGAGTAAACATGGTAATGTGGGCGTTAGAAACGAAGGTATGAGTCCTTTACACGGGGGCGTGGCTGGTACGTGCTTTCGTGTAAGGGATTCTACACGTTCTAACTCCCATAGGATCATGGTCTAAAATTCCCCAAAGTGTGAATTAATCATCCAAAACCCCGCCATTTGACGGACCGCTTTACTCTTGGAAATCAAGGGTAAAGAGATCCCGAATATGGCACCAAAAACATTAATTGTTTGTCCCGGCACTAGGTGTTAGGATTTCAAGTATATCCTACCACCGAAATGCCCGGAAATTTAAAAGATACAAAGATAAAGGGATGGTGAAATAAAGAGTCTAATCAAAACCGAACGAAGTCATATTACGTTTGCCATTTTTGGTATATCGCTACGACGGAAATTCGGGACATTTGTACATAATAAAAACCAACAAACTTAGGCTTAGCAAATAAAAGAAAACATTAGGAAGGAGGTAACCGTTTTCTTAAACGGATGTCGTGGGGTGCCTAACACCTTCCCCACGCATAAGCAAACCCCCGAACCTATCTCTGGTTCAAGACCATTTAGTTGTAGATGTCTAAATAAGATAAAATCTATTAGACATAGGTGCCCAATCACACCTTAAAATTTCCCATGGTTGGTGGCGACTCCAAATTTGTGCTCACACGCACACACGTACACAAGTTCCCACACACACACAACTCGTATCTCGAAACGGAAAAGAGATAGAGATCACACACACACTCGCCAAATGGGGGTCGGTATCTAGGAAAATAAAAAGAAAAAGAATAGATTTTTCCGCCGGTGTCGACACAGCCTTATAGAGGCCAGGATCATTTCCATAGGGACTAGGATGAAGGGATGAAAGGAGTGAAAGTAGAAGCCCCCACTTTTGATGGTTGTTTAGATCCATGAGTTTTCACTGATTGGTTGCGTCAAATGGAGCATTTTTTCGAATGGTATAATTGGGCTGAAAATAAGAAGGTTCGATTTGTAAAGATAAAGTTAATAGGTAGAGCCTAACTTTACTGGGATGAGATCACCAATAACCTTGTGCAAAGATAGGAACCCCCAATTTTTGATTGGCCAGAGATGAAGCAAGCCCCATCACGGAACTATCTCCCCACAACCTACAAGTGGGATAACCTTTGGCAAGGCCCTAGGTCCATGATCGTTCAAGAATACAAGAGGCGTTGTCAGATAGTCGAGGAAGAGGTAGTGACACTTGGTAGGCTTAAGAAAGGATTAAATGACGATCTTAGGAGAGAATTGATCATTAGAGGCGTCACCTCCTTAGACCAAGCCTATGAATTAGCAAAGAATTACGAGTTGGCAGCCAAAACTCCTTTCATGAGACACTCGGACATTCATGGAACCACCAATAACCTTCACCCTTCGAGTAACCGACCTCCTAGGACCGGACCAACTCCTACACCCATAGGAAAGGATGTTAAAGGGAAAGAAGTCGCTCATCACCCTTCCAAACCCAACACTCATATCCAATGCTTTAAATGTCAAGGTTTTGGTCATGTCGCTGCTTAATGCCCCAACCGCACCCTTTTCATTGCAGAGGATGAATGTGAGGATGACTTGGAAGAGGAAGTTTATGAACCCGAAGGCCTTGAGGATCTCGATGATTATGAGGGTGACATAAAGTGCTTAGGATGTATTAGAGTCATATCACCCCATGGAAACCTCCCTAAGGATGCCATTGATGTGCCGAGACTAATTTTCGTCAGGTGTGCCCTAACCCTACCTAAGGAAAGTGAGGATTGGTGTAGAAGCAACATCTTCCACACCTATGTCAAGTGCGGTTCCACGAATTGTAAGGTCATTATTGACAGCGGAAGCTGCATTAATGCTATCTCTTCAAGTCTTGTTACCCGTCTAGGAGTAAAACTCATCCCTCACCCCAATCCCTACAAGGTGTCATGGGTTGATACCTCCTCCATAGACATCAAAGAAAGATGCCTTCTTCCTATCCAATTCATGTCATATAAGGATGAAATATGGTTTGATGTGATTCCAATGGATGTGGGACATGTCATTCTGGGTAGGCCTTGGCTCTATCATTTAGATGTCACGATCTATGGACGGAAAAATTCTTGTTCCTTCACATTCAAGGGAAAGAAAATTAAGCTTAACCCCTTACAACCAAGGCATATCACTGAGGGGAAGAAGTGTGAAGAAAGCAAAGGGAAGGGCTTGCACATCATAAGCCCAAAAGTGACCGAAAGACTGGTCACAAAAGGGGCAACCATGTTTGCCTTGATGGCCCGAGAGATTGAACCTAGTATTCATGAGGATCCCTAAAAGGACGCACTGCCCATACTTAAGGAATTCTGTGACATATTCCCTGATAAGCTCCCAAATGAGCTACCTCCGATACGTGATATTCAACATGCTATCGACTTCACTCCAGGAGCAGCCCTCCCAAATCTGCCTCACTATCGGATGAACCCCACTGAACATGGTGAATTAAGGCAACAAATCGATGACTTACTTCACAAAGGGTTTTTATGTGAGAGCTTGAGCCCTTGTGTTGTGCCTGCACTTTTAATCCCAAGGAAGGACGGATCTTGGCGCATGTGCGTAGATAGTCGCGCAATCAACAATATCACAGTGAAATATCATTTTCCTATCCCACAGTTAGATGACATGTTGGATATGATGGCTGGGGCCACAATATTTTCAAAGATTGATTTGAAGAGTGGCTACCACCAAATTCAAATCTGTCCAGGAGATGAATGGAAAACGGAATTTAAGACTAAGGATGGTTTGTATGAGTGGTTGGTCATGCCTTTTGGATTATCAAATGCTCCTAGCACGTTTATGAGAGTAATGACACAGGTGTTGAGACCCTTCATGGGTAAATTTGTCGTGGTGTACTTTGCCTACATCCTCATATATAGCAAGTCAGAAGATCAACACTTGACCCACCTGGAGCAAGTCTGTACCACCCTAAGGAAAGAAAGCTTATATGCAAACCTCAAGAAATGCTTATTCTTCACTAATAAGGTCATTTTCTTAGGTTTTGTGGTTTCTTCTGAAGGAGTATCTGTTGACCCTCAAAAGATCAAGGCTATAGTGGAGTAGCCTGAGCCTAAGAACATCCATGAGGTCCAGAGTTTTCATGGTCTAGCCACATTTTACCGGCGTTTTATACTCGGGTTCAGTACCAGAATGGCTCCCATCACTGACTATATGAAGCAAGGCGAGTTCAAGTGGTCTAAAGCTGCTACTTGAGCATTTGGGGAAGTAAAGAAGAAGATGACTGAGGCGCCTGTAATGCGTTTACCCGATTTTACCAAACTTTTTGAGGTGGAATGTGATGCATCTGGTTTAGGCATAGGCGGGGTACTAAGTCAAGAGCGTCAACCAATAGCCTATTTCAGTGAGAAGTTGAATGATGCTAAGTTGAGGTACTTCACATATGACAAGGAGTTCTATGCAGTCGTACAAGCCTTACGACACTAGTGCCACTATCTACTACCCAAGGAGTTCTATGCAGTCGTACAAGCCTTACGACACTAGTGCCACTATCTACTGCCTAAGGAGTTCGTCATTTACTCTGATCATGACGCCCTTCGCCATCTCAATTCCCAGAAAAAGCTCAATTTTCGACATGCTAGCTGGGTTGAGTACTTGTAGCTTTACTCTTTTGCCTTGAAACATAAAGCTAGGATTGAGAACAAGGCCGCAGATGCTCTTAGTCGTCGAGTCACTCTACTCTCTATGATGAGCACGAACGTTACCGGATTTGAACGACTTCGAGATGAGTATGAATCCTGCCTCGACTTTGAAAAACTCCATGCAACCCTAAGTAACGCGTCGTATCCTACCATTGAGGATTATACCATTCAGGATGGCTACTTATTTAAAGCCAACAAGCCTTGCATTCCCCGCACTTCAGTGCGAGATTTCCTCATGTGGGAATTGCATGCGGGTGGGCTTGCCAGACATTTTGGTCGAGATAAGACCATTAAGGAGGTAGAGCAACAATTCTATTGGCCAAGCCTTAAACGTGATGTCATGAAGATAATTGGGCATTGTCGTCAATGTCAGTTGGCTAAACACTGAAAGCAGAATATCGGTCTTTACACCCCTATTCCCATTCCTGATAGACCATGGAAAGATGTGAGCATGGATTTTGTGCTAGGTCTCCCCCGCACCTTGAAGAAACATGACTCCATTTTCGTAGTGGTTGACAGATTCTCAAAAATGGCTCACTTTATCCCTTGTTCCAAGATTTTGGATGCTTCCAAAATTGCCAAGCTTTATTTTGACGAGATTGTCAAACTTTATGGTCTTCCTAAGACCATCGTGTCCAAGAGACGTTAGGTTCATGAGCTACTTTTGGAAAACCCTGTGGCATTTAGTTGGTACAAAGTTGAAATTCTCTATGGCTTATCACCCCCAAACTGATGGTCAAACTGAGGTTGTCAATCGGAGCTTAGGGAATTTGTTAAGGTGTCTTATGGGCGACCATGCTAGGACTTGGGACTCTATTCTTCCTATAGCTCAGTTTGCATACAATAACTATGTCAATAGGACCATAGGCATGAGTCCATTTGAGGTTGTGCACGGTTACAACTGAGTAGAAGAAAAGTTTACCTAAATTGAAAGCTGGTGGAGAGAGTGAGAGGGACTTTATGCTTCAAAATTAAAGAGTTTGTCGAAAACCATAATGAAGGAGGTCAATAATGGGTAGAGCAGTTGCTGGAGGTGGAGGTGGAGGTGGTGGTGGTGGTTTGCCAAACGACAGCGGGGGCTGGCTAAAACTGTGGGTGGCGACTACAAAGTGGAGAAGGGAAATAGAAAATATGTAAGCAAATGTCATGAAATTCGGCCTAATTCCACTATTCGGATTTCCAAAAACTGTTTCAAAGCATTACAACTATAAGTCCACAAAACACAATTTTTTTTTTTTTGGCATTTTATCAAACACAAATCATGCATTACTATTGCAACCACTCTTTATAAATATATATATATGTGACCAAGTTGCCCACAAACACATTTTTTGAACAATTTGATTTGAAAGGATTTGCCACATTCACCAAAAAAAAAGAAGAAGAAAGGATTTGCCGCAAACATAGTAACATAACGCATTAAACTTCAGAAGGGTTTTAGATAAAAACAGTCATAAATCCATTGGGAAAATAAAGGAAATCGAAAAAATGAAAAGAAATAAAATACCTTTAGCTTTGCCAAATAAGAATGGAGAGCAGATCAAATTTTTTATATGAAGCACAGTTCTTCATCTTATTCGAAGCAGAGGAAGGAAGGGCAAAGGGAGGTAGAATAAAATCAAAGATATATATAATAGGATTTGGGGGTTATTCTCGAAAGAACTGTTACACCGATTCATTTTCTTCGTTATAACTGCAAGACAGGATATGGAAGAGAGAGGGACAAAGAATTAAAGGCAGTAGAGTCAGGAGGAGTTAGGGAAGATGAAAGAAAGAAAATTGAAACGGATTGTAGTGGAGGAGGAATCGTAGGAGAGAGATAGAGAAAAGGAGAAAAAAATTAAAAAGGAAACGACTGGATTTAATGGGAAAATAGAAACTGGTGGCCGGTAGATGATGACTCCCAAAGAGAGAAAAGAGGGGGAATGAGAGAGAGGAAAAAAAGGATATACATGAAGGTAGAGATAATTATGAAGTGGATTAGTGTAGGAATAGGAAAGCTGATGTGACAGGTTTTGGGGAAGGTCAAGAATTTTCTCTCTGCTTTAACTTTTAATTTTTATTATAGATATATATATATATATATATATATATATAAATATATATATATATATATATATATATATATATATAAAATACAGCTATTTTGAGTAGCTTTCAATAACGGACAATGATCCTCTTCATTTGAAATGAAATGGAAAGTGTCCATTTCATGGTCTACATTAAATATCTCAGATCTAACAATATATAGACTGTCAAGTCATTTAAAATTTTAAATGACGAGATAGTCGGTACACCGTTAGATTTATGAAATAAAATCTGAACCATGAAATGGACAAATAGAGAGACTTTCAAATGGAGAGGATCTTATTCCTTCAATAACTATTGATGCCTATACAAAATAGATTCCTTGAGAAAACCGGGCTGCCTCTTACATTGTCATGGCTGTCATAACCCCATTTTTACCCCCGAAATTTTCTCGGGTGTCGGCACGCAAAACGAGGCAGCCCGAACCAAGTCGGCTTGATCCGACGAGGGCTCATCACACCAAATAACCTCAAAACGGGGTCTGGGACACATTTCCCAAGATCTGACCAAGGTTGACCAAGTTTGACCGGAGTTGACCAAGTTTGACCGAGGTTTGACCAAGCCGTTTCTGACCCGACTGGGGCCCGCTATGCCCGAAAATCCTCGAAACGCGGCCTAGGATACATTTCCCAGGGTTCGAAGAATTTTGACCAAGTTTGACCAAGTTTGACCAAGGTTGACCAAGTTTGACCAAGGTTTGACCGGACCGTTGACTAGACCGAAAGCTGAATCGAACTGACCGCTCCTTGACCATTCCGAAGAACGTGATGATATCTTCGATTCGACACTTTAGGGGCCAAAAACGGACGAGAAACGAGGGAGTTATGGTCAAAACTGTGAAAAAACGGTCCAACATTTAGCCAAATTTTGGTAAGTGTTGTTGACAAAACAGCCAATTTGGGAGGCAACGTTTGCACGAAGATTCTCTCTGACCCGCAGCAACTTGGTCCGCGAGCTGAAACCCTTAAGCAAGGAAGTCACTTCAGCTACCACACGCAACTTTCGGATCGTCAAGAGCTCCTCCGGTCAAGCCGAAATCTCAGTTAGAAGATGACCCCTTGGCGTAAGGAACATTCCGACGGCCTCTGTTCGCAAGATCATATCTTGCGAACCCAAGCTCTCCTCTGTACAAGGCCTATACCGTTGAAAAGTAGGTAGCGCAAGCTTTCCGACGATACCAAGATCGTCGAAATCCGACATCAGGAGCTACGTCTACCACGCGCATGAAAACAGGCCGACGAAATAAGGTTGTGCTGAAATTTCCAGAATTTTCCCACCGACGTTGCCACGCTTGCGCGCAGAGTCTTCCTGACTCGCAACAAGTTGATCCGCGAGCCTGGGTGCGTTGGAAAGAAGACACATTCATGCATGACAAGGAACTCTCAGATCGCCAAGAATTTACCGGGTCTAGCCGGAATCCCGATCGGAAAAATGTCCTCCAACGGACCAAAAACACCCCCGCGGCCTCTGTTCGCGGGACCATATCTCACAAGCCCAAGCTCGGATTCCAGAAAATATGGAACCTTACAAAAATAGGCAACGCAAGCTTTCCGGCGGTACCAAGAACATCGAAATCCGACATCGGGAACTAGGTCAAATACGCGCGCGAACTGGGACAAGATTTGAGAAAAAAACGCGCTGGGAGTAAAACGCGTTTTTCCATCCGGACAGCCGCCTTCGCGCGCAGAGTCTTTCCGAATCGCAACAAGTTGATCCGCGAGCCCGGGTGCGTTGGAAAGATAATGACTCAAGCTACGACGTGGAACTCTCGGTTCGCCGATAGCATCCCCCGTTTGACCGGAATCTTCACCGGAAAAACACGCGAAAACAGCTCCGACACCCCGACTTCCAGGAGCCATAACTCTCTTGTCCGAACTCCAATTCGTGCAAAATTTATACCGTTGGAAAGTAGACGTCGAGATCTTTCCGACGATATGCTGCATGACCCATTTTGAGTTCC
Source organism: Fagus sylvatica (assembly GCA_907173295.1). Classification (NCBI taxonomy): domain Eukaryota; kingdom Viridiplantae; phylum Streptophyta; class Magnoliopsida; order Fagales; family Fagaceae; genus Fagus; species Fagus sylvatica. The sequence goes on from OU015761.1 coordinate 72,471,595, forward strand.
GAAAGACCTCCAAAACTGCCCTCGAAAATAGGGTCAAAAAAGGATACGCGCACGAAAACCGAGGAGGATTCGAGGAGCTGCTGGCGTGGAAGGATAAAACTGCCACGTGGCAGTACCACAACTCGCGCGGGACCATACCGCGCGGCGCGTGATGGACCCGTGCGAGGCGTGCACGGTTTTCTATAAAACCGACCCCCCTCCCCTCACTTCAGCACAATTTTTGCTCGGCTCTAGGCCTCTTTGAGCGTTAGTTTAGGCAGAGATAGGGGTTTTTAGGGTCTTTAGAGGGGGTTTGGGTAGTCTTTTAGAGGGAGAGACTCCTCTCTAGGTACTCTCTCTCTCTAAGCTCTTTCTCTCTCCTCTCTCTTCTTTTTTTCTTTTCTTTTGGGTGGAGGTGACTAGTGATGATCCCTAAAATGGGAAGGGATTCACAAGGATCCACCCTTACTTATGAGTTTTAGTTTATTATTGCTTTATTTATGCACTTTTAGTTCATTAAATGTTCATTTATGTTCTTTAAGTTCATGTCTAGCTTTATATACTTGCTTTAAGTTTATTTATCGCTTTATGCTTTAAGATTCATTTATTGCTTTCCATATTTGCTTTAAATACGTTTATAGCTTTCCGCAATGCTTTAAATATATTTATTGCTTTATTATTATGAATATTATATTGTGATTATCCCTTCCCCCGTATTTTAGTACGGCAAATATTGAGTGGCTTTGGCGGAGTGCGTAAGACCTTTAACTAGGCCGTAACAACCATGTTAGCCCACGAGGTATTTGACCCGAAAAATACATCCCCCATGCCTAAATAATGTCATTTATCGCTTTATTTACATTTACTACGTTGTGAATATTATATTGTGATTATCCCTTCCCCCGTATTTTAGTACGGCAAATATTGAGTGGCTTTGGCGGAGTGCGTAAGACCTTTAATTAGGCCGTAACAACCATGTTAGCCCACGAGTTATTTGACCCGAAAAATACATCCCCCACGTCTAAATAATGTCATTTATCGCTTTATTTACATTTACTACGTTGTGAATATTATATTGTGATTATCCCTACCCCCGTATTTTAGTACGGCAAATATTGAGTGGCTTTGGCGGAGTGCGTAAGACCTTTAACGAGGTCGTAACAACCATGTTAGCCCACGAGGTATTTGACCCGAAAAATACATCCCCATGTTTAAATAACGTCATTTATCGCTTTATTTACATTTACTACGTTGTGCATATTATATTGTGAATATCACCCATTTTTCCCTTTGTGATTTGGGCGTGATAATCCCGATTGGTCGCGATGGTTTATATAAGACCTCAAAGAGGCATTAGCCATCACGTAATTCCATGAGGCATTGGACCCATTGAAAATCCCATGCTTTTAATTCCATTATTGCTTTAAATTTATTTATCGCTTTCCGCAATGCTTTAAATACAGTTATCGCTTTATCTACTTTTACGCACTTGTGAATATATTGCGTTGTTATTATCCTTGTTTCCCCTTAAAAATGGGCGTGATAATCCCGATTGGTCGCGATGGTTTATATAAGACCTCAAAGAGGCATTAGCCATCACGTAATTCCATGAGGCATTGGACCCATTGAAAATCCCATGCTTTTAATTCCATTATTGCTTTAAATTTATTTATCGCTTTCCGCAATGCTTTAAATACAGTTATCGCTTTATCTACTTTTACGCACTTGTGAATATATTGCGTTGTTATTATCCTTGTTTTCCCTTAAAAATGGGCGTGATAATCCCGATTGGTCGCGATGGTTTATATAAGACCTCAAAGAGGCATTAGCCATTACGTAATTCCATAAGGCATTGGACCCATGAAAATCCCATGCTTTTAATTCCATTATTGCTTTAAATTTATTTATCGCTTTCCGCAATGCTTTAAATACATTTATCGCTTTATTTACTTTTACGCACTTGTGAATATATTGTGTTGTTATTATCCCCGTTCCCCTTAAAAATGGGCGTGATAATCCCGATTGGTCGTGGTGGACTACGTAAGACCTCAATGAGGCATTAGCCATTACGTAATTCCATAGGGTATTAGATCCACAAAAACCCTTTATTTTAAACCCCGTTATTTTCGTCATTGTCCATTTTCTTCCATTTTTGACTTGGGCATGAAAATACCGAACGGTATTGGTGGTTTTAGGTAAATCTTTCAAATAGTACTAAAACCTCCATGTAAATCCATGAGGTGTTGGACCCACAAGATTACCAATGCATTTTCAAAACGATTTTTCTCATTTAAGTCCTATTTGGCTTCGCGGGTTTAGGTAAATCTTTTCAAATAGTACTAAACCCCCGTGTAAGCCCGAAAAGGCATTGAAACCCATTTTTAAAACAATTTTTCCCATATAAGTCCTATTTGGCTTCGCGGGTTTAGGTAAATCTTTTCAAATAGTACTAAACCCCCGTGTAAGCCCGAAAAGGCGTTGAAACTCATTTCTAAAACGGTTTTTCTCATTTAAGTCCTATTTGGCTTCGCGGGTTTAGGTAAATCTTTTCAAATAGTACTAAACCCCCGTGTAAGCCCGAAAAGGCGTTGAAACTCATTTCTAAAACGGTTTTTCTCATTTAAGTCCTATTTGGCTTCGCGGGTTTAGGTAAATCTTTTCAAATAGTACTAAACCCCCGTGTAAGCCCGAAAAGGCATTGAATTCTCTTCTAAAAATTGCCTTGTTTTATTCATGTAAATCCTAAGGTGGTGTCTAGATTCGAATAAGTCTTTCAAATAGTATCGAATCCTGACCCCATGAGGTCTTGACCCTTTCCCTAAAATTCTCATGAATTATACCTTGCCGTTTCGATTAGGTATTGCATTTATGTCATCTCATACTCATGATTGATGTACTGCTAACATACCATGATCATCCCATTTTGTCATACTTGTGATTTATGTGCTGCGAACATACCGTGATTACTTGTATGAACATTTTACTTGCTTCATACTCTTTCTTGTAATTTGTGTGTCGTGAACATGCCGTGATTACTTGCTTGATTGTTTATCGCTTTGATATAAAAATGTAATTAAAATGCACTTTGCAATGAAAACTTTAAAAAGAGTAAACATGGTAATGTGGGCGTTAGAAACAAAATTGGTGCAATCCAAGGGCTACGGCTCGCCCTGGCTTTTGGACACCATGGTATGAGTCCTTTACACGGGGGCGTGGCTGGTACGTGCTTTCGTGTAAGGGATTCTACATGTTCTAACTCCCATAGGATCATGGTCTAAAATTCCCCAAAGTGTGAATTAATCATCCAAAACTCCGCCATTTGACGGACCGCTTTATCCTTGGAAACCAAGGGTAAAGAGATCCCGAATATGGCATCAAAAACATTAATTGTTTGTCCCGGCACTAGGTGTTAGGATTTCAAGTATATCCTACCACCGAAATGCCTGGAAACTTAAAAAATACAAAGATAAGGGATGGTGAAATAAAGAGTCTAATCAAAACCAAATGAGGTCAAAATGCATTTGCCATTCTTGGTATATTGCTCGACTAAATTTGGGACATTTGTTCATAATAAAAACCAACAACCTAGGCTTAGCAAATAAAAGGGAACACTAGAAAGGAGGTAACCGTTTTCTTAAACGGATGTCGTGGGGTGCCTAACACCTTCCCCACGCATAAGCAAACCCCCGAGCCTATCTCTGGTTCAAGACCATTTTTGTTGTAAATGTCTAAACAAGATAAAATCTATTAGACATAGGTGCCCAACCACACCTCAAATTTCCCATGGTTGGTGGCGACTCCAAATTTGTGCACACACGCACACACGTACACAAGTTCCCACACACACACACAACTCATATCTCGAAACGGAAAAGAGATAGAGATCACACACAACACTCGCCAAATGGGGGTCGGTATCTAGGAAAATAAATAAAAAGATAGATAGAATTTTCCGCCGGTGTCAACAATGGCGCTTGTGTTTCGTTGTGGGCATATAGAAATTTCAATTCCTTTCTTTCATATTCTTTGCAAGTTATATCTTTTGTAACTGTAGAAATATTTAGCGGAATATTTTCAGTGTATTCTTCTTTGAAGGAGGTGTAAATATATAGATGCAATTACAACTAAATAAGGAAAAAACTATACAATCAATCAACATAACTAATTCCTACAATTAAGCTATACAAATATGATAGATATACTAACAACACTCCCCTCAAGCTGGAGAGTATATGTCAATAACTCCCAGCTTGTTGCAAATAGAGTCAATGGCATTCTTAGGAAGAGCTTTAGTGAATATGTTTGCTAGTTGGCTCCCAGAAGGTACAAAAGGAGTAACGATGCCGTTGGATTCCACCTTAGAACGAATGAAATTACAATCAACTTCGATATGTTTGGTTCTTTCGTGGAAGACTAGATTACTAGTAATATGAATAGCTGCCTAGTTGTCACAATAAAGAGGTGTCGGACCTTGTACTAAAAGTCCAAATTCTTGTAGAATAGTTCTCAACCAGGTTAGTTCACAAGTGGTATGAGCCATGGCACGATACTCTGCTTCAATGCTAGAGTGGGCCACAACTGACTGCTTCTTACTTCTCCAGGTGATTAGATTACCACCTATGAAAGTGCAATAACCAGTACTAGATTTTCGATTTGAAGGTGACCCTGCCTAATCAACGTCAGTATATCTTTCAATACGGAGATGTCCCGATGATCGATAGAAGAGACCAAGACCTGGAGCATTTTTTAGATACTTCAGGATGCGTATGATTGCATCCATGTGAGGAACTCGAGGATTGGTCATAAATTGGCTCACAATGCTAACTGTATAAGAAATATCAGGCTAAGTGATGGTTAGATAAATAAGCTTACCCACAAGTCTACGATATGTGTTTGGGTCATCAACAAAGTCACCTTCATTTGGCATCAATTTCAAATTGGGTTTCTTGAGTGTAGCTACAAGTTTGGTGCCAAGATAACTTATGTCTTGCAGAATATCGAGGGTATATTTTCTCTGGATAAGCTTATGCCTGCTTTTAATCTGGCAACCTCAATACCAAAAAAATAACGAAGCTTACCCAAGTTTTTATTGGGAAAACTCGAGCTGAGATGATTTATCAAGATCTGGATGCCTTCCTTGTCACTCCCAGTGATGACAATATCATCCACATAAACAACTAATATCATAATACCAATTCTTGTCTTTTTAAAGAAACAGAATGATCTGCTTGGCTGCGAGTCATACCATGAGAAACTACTGCCTTATTGAATTTGTCAAACAAAGCACGTGGAGAGTGTTTGAGGCCATAGATAGATTTCTTGAGATGACACACACACTCCCCCTTGGACTCAAACCCAGGTGGTTGAGCCATATAATCAGTCTCAGTAAGATCACCATGCAGGAATGCATTTTTGACATCGAGTTGGTGAAGTGGCCAATCAAGATTAGTAGCCAGAAAGATAATAATACAGATAGAATTCAACTTGGCAACAGGGGAAAAAGTCTAAGTGTAATCAAGGCCATATGTCTGAGTGAAACCCTTGGCCACAAGATGAGCCTTCAAACGATCAACAGTACCATCAGGATTCTGTTTAATGGTAAAAACCCAACGACAAACAACAATAGAGGTTCTTGTAGGTTTGGGAATTAGATCTCAAGTATGATTCAATTCTAAAGCATGCATTTCTTCTTCCATGGCCTTACACCAACCAGGATGGGAAAAGGATTCCCTGTAAGACTTAGGAACAACAAGTGATGATACTGATAAAGAAATTGCCTTAAAAGAAGGAGACAAATGATCAAATGAAACAAAGTTAGAGATAGGATGATCAGTGCAAGTGTGCTTACCCTTACGAATGGCAATAGGAAGATCAAGATCCGAGGTAGATGGAGGAGGAGGCGGATCCACCGACATCAAGGCGGATGAGGGAAGTAATGGAGAGGACTTTACTGATGCAGGTGATGGAACGAGAGAAGGTGGTGGAACGAGAGGGACACCCTGATTTCGTCGGTGAACATAAACTTGAGAAAGAGGAGGAATAAGAGGAACAACGGGAACATATAGAATCGGAGGAACATTGGGAACATGTGTAGGGATAACAGGGGTGGATAATATAGATTCTTATAACTGTCCTCCCTTAGAAGAATAATATGGGACATCCTCAAAGAATGTCACATCAGCACTGACAAAGTGTTTGCGTAAGGGAGGGCTTTAGCACCAATATTCTTTCCAAGTATGAGAATAACCGAGAAAGATGCATTTGTAAGCACGAGGATCAAGTTTGTCACGATTAGGACTATGATTATGAACAAAACAAACACAACCAAAGACTTTGGGGCGAACTGAGAAGGGATTTTTGCCAGGAAAGAACATCTCAAAAGGAGACTTACCTTTGAGAATACGAGAGGACATCCTATTCAAAAGATATGTGGCAGTAAGAATTGCATCTGCCCAAAAAAGCTTAGAGACATTCATTTGGAGCATGAGAGCATGAGCAATAGCGATAATGGGCCCATTTTTCCATTCAACAATGCCATTTTGTTGAGGAGTACGAACACAAGATATTTGATGTATAATAACTCTAGTCTCAAGAAATTGCTAAAATGAACTATCTAGATATTCACGAGTATTATCAGTTCGAAATGCAAGAAGTTTGACATTAAATTGATTAGAAATTTAAGCATAAAAGGATTAGAAGCGGAAAACAATTGAGATCTATCTTTAAGCACATAAACCTAGGTTAAACGAGAGTGATCATCAATAAAAGTGACAAAATAACAAGCATCACATCAAACCAGTGGTATGAGCTGGCCCCTAAATATCAAAGTGAACCAACTCAAACGGATGTAAACATGGGTCATCATTTCAAAGTTTAAAAGGAGCACGATGATGTTTACTAAGTTCACAAGTTTTACAATTAAAACTAGAAAAAGTAGGCAAGGAGGTTACTAAATGTTTGAGATTGACCAACGATGGGTGCCCAAGATGACAATGCCACTAATATGGAGAATTTGTGAAATGAAGAGCAGATGGAACTAAAATGTTAGATGGTTGGAAGTAGTAGAGTCCATCTTTTACAAATCCCCCACCAATCATCCTCTTCGTCTTTAGATCCTAAAATTCACGATGAGAGGGATAAAAAGTGACAGAACAATTTAAGGTAAGGGTAAGTTTGGGCACAGACAGTAGATTAAAAGGGAACTGAGGTAAGTATAAAACATCAGACAAAGTGAGATCAGAAGTGGTTACAATACCTGAAATATGACTTATTTACATGCATTTTAGAGAGATTCTATTGGGATTACGTTTCATTACATGTCTAATTACACTTAAATGGATGTTTGTTGTTCAATTCATTGAATTACATGACTTATGTATTTAAGTGTATTAATTTAATCTCATAGATGTTAATTTGGGCTATGTTTGATTGCAGGTACAAGCTGGATCAGATTGGAGTTAGATAACACAAGTTGGAAGGAGCAAAAGAGAAGAAAAGAGGTGTTGGACCACAATCCAGCAGACTGGATTGGGACATCTAGCAGGCTGGACTGTAATCCAACAAACTAGATTCTAAGGTAGAAACTCCAGAATTCAAATCAAGAAGGATCCAATTGACTGGATGATGATCCAGGCCACTGGATTAATTAATCCAAATCAGGCAGAAAATCTAGGAGGCATTTTAATGAAAATCCAGTCGACTGGATTCGCACGAAATCAGTTTTAAAGAAAGCCTATCTCTGTTTTAAAGTGCTCCCAACTCAAGGCCCATTGGACCCAATTTGTTTAGGGTCTGAAGTCCGAATTAGATAGATGAGATTAGGGTTAATAAGAGGGTTTAGATTAGACGGTTGAGATTAGACAGACTCACTCTTTCTCTTTCTCCCAAGTTTAGGTTTTCACTCCCATGGCCACCTAAGCTCCTTGCTAGGACTAGAGACTATGTTTTCTGTATGACGGTATGAGTACGTTGTAATCCCTCAATTTTTATTGTTAAATTACATTTGATTGTTGAATATTTGAAGTCTACTAATGTATGTTTTATTTCGTACATTCTATAAGTTCAATCATGTTTTTCTTATGATTAAGGGGGAATATTTCATAGTTTCAATTAGGTATTGTGTTTTATAAAATTGAAAGGTTCTTCTAATATTACTCTAGCCACATTATTTTCTCCGGTTATAAAGTGTTCCTGAGTTCTTTTAGTTCAACCGGATCAAAAGCTCTTTAAAGGAAAATAATCAATTGTATACTGTTATTAGAATAAGGTTTTTAACCAGGATTACAAGGGAATCATGCTGTTATAGAGAAACACCCCGAAACCCTAGCGCCTTTTACTCATATATTTCTTATAAATCATTCAATTTATATTTTTATAAGCATTCAATCCATTGTCTTTTGAAAACACAACTCCCTGAGGATTGACAACCCCTTATACCGTACTACTAAATACCGCTTACTATTGAGCAACATCAATTTTTTGCGCCATTGCCGGGGAGTTTCGACTTATTCAAGAGACAATTTCGTGGGACAAGGTTACTGGTGGATCACTCTATTGGTAATTTCATTCCATTCTCTTTTAATTATGTTTTTCTTTTATTTATTTTCTTTTATTTGTTTATTTTGTTGCTTTGATCTGTTTTGTTTTACTGTGCATGAGCGTTTAGGTTAGAAACAGTAAAGGCAGATGGGAAACTACTGATACGTTTTTTGGAAGTCTATTTGATACACCTACAAGCTCACCCACATCTTCTATTATGGCTGAAGAAAGAAAAGTAGTTCCACCTGAGGCACCTAAGAGGACCATGTATCAGCTGTTACACCTTACTCAGAGCTCTATTCCTTCATGCATCATGTTTCCTCCAAATGCACCTCATGTGGAGATCAAACAAGGGTTGATGGCCATACTTCCTGATTTTAAGGGATTGGAGAATGAGAACCCCTTTGTGCATGTGAAAGTTTTTGAGGAAGTGATTGGTAGTTTCTATGCACAGAATGTGATTGAGACAGCTAAGCTAAGGTTCTTCCCATTCTCTCTCAAGGACAAGGCTAAGGGTTGGTTGTACACATTGAAGCGTAGGTCCATAGGAAATTGAAGGAAAATGACTCAAGAGTTCTACAAGAAATTTTTCCCTCCCCACAAAGCCCAACAAGTAAAAAGGAAGATCTCTAGTTTCGTCCAAGGAAACGATGAGACACTATTTATAGCTTAGGAAAGATTTAAGGATACCTATAACTTCTGCCCAACACATGGATATGACACTTGGAGGTTGGTAAGTTATTTCTATGAAAGACTCCAACCTAGAGATCGCCAGTTAGTTCAAATTGCATGCGTAGGTGGATTCTTACAGAAGGAGCCTGAAAATGCTATGGACTACTTGGAATGAGTAGTCCAAACACCTGGAATGGACCAAATCCCTTGGATTCTACTGATAGGAATAGGATTAGTACTACCACATCTAGTGGTAGTGTTTTCAGACTAAGGGAAGAGGACAACATGAGTGCCAAGATCAGTTTGTTAACTAAGGAGATAGAGGCACTCAAGCTGAAGGGAAGTAGAGGTGTAAATGCTGTGTATAGAGAGGAACCTATGGAGATATACCGAATTTGCCAAGAGATAGATCACACCACAAGTGCTTGTAAGTCTCTATCTCAATTCCTAAATGTGCCTGAAGAACAAGTGTGTACATTCAACCAATACAGGCAAAATAATTCTTCATATTCGAACAATTATAACCCAAATATGAGAAATCATCCATATTTGAGTTATAAGAGTGACAATGTGTTGAATCCCACTGGTCCAAGGAATTTTGACACCTCACATACCACTTCATCATCATCTAAACCACCTTTGGAGGATGTGCTTTACACTTTCTCACAAAAGCAAGGTGAACAAAATCAAAGATTTGAGACCATGTTCACAAGAATAAATGAAGAGATGAGAGAGACCAAGAGCCAAATTGCTAGACTCACAGATGCATTGAGTAGGACTGAAAGAGGGAAGCTTCCTTCTCAAACTCAACCTAATCCCAATAATCAGAGTGCAAAGGTTGTCAACACGGAAAAATTTTGAGGAAATCAAGTCTGTTACCATTTTGAGAAGTGGTAAGGAAATTGGAAAGGGTGCTCCTAAAGCTAATGAGAAATCCAAGGAGACCCCAGCTAAAAAGGATGAGAGTGGGATAGCTAAATCCAATGACATTGAAAAATGACCATTCCTTGCACCATTCCCACAAGCCCTGAAATTACCAAAGAATTTGGATGTCACCAATGAGATTTTGGAGCATTTGCATCAAGTTAAGGTTAACTTGCCTTTATTGCATATCATCAAGCAAATGCCACTCTATGCCAAGGTAATTAAAGACTTATGCACCGTCAAGAGAAAGCATCATGTGAAAAAGACTGCATTCTTGACAGAGATGACATCCATATCTTCACCTTCGAAAGGCTATTTGTGATCCCAAAGTAGCTAAAGCATCCGCATATTGGTTCTCATTCCTTTGGGCATGCTCTATCTCAAAAGTGCTAAATTTTGCTTCCAATTTTTGTGCCAAAGCTCGATAAGGTGCCAAAGATGGTTCTTTGAGTGAGAATTCCTTTCGGGCTTGACAAACCACAAGGTTGGAATCACCAATAACTCTCAAATGTTTGATTCCCTATTTCATATGCTATTGCCAATCCAACTAGATAAGCCTCATACTCAGCTGCATTATTAGAACATGGGAAATCAAGTTTGAAAGACTTAGTTACAGCTTCCCCGTTACCTTTGTAAAGGACAATCCCGGCTCCTTCTGATGCAGCAATTAATAAACCATCAAACCTCAAGGTCCAAGTAGAATCTGCCAAGTCTGCTAGAAACACTTCATCAATCTCCCTAAGTACTTCATCTAAAATAGACGAGTTATCTTCCCCAGCAAATTGAGCTAATAAATCTGCAATGGCTTGACTTTTTATGGCAGTTGGTGTTTCGATGACAATCTCATATTGTGACAACTATAGAAGCCACTATGCTAGTTGCCAGACAATACAGGCCGTTGTAATAGGCTTCTGATAGGATGAGATTTTGTCATCAATTGGACCTTGTGAGCTAGGAAATAGTGTTGGAGTCATTGGGAAGCGTAAATTAGAGCTAAACAATATCGCTTAGCCCTCAAGTATCAGCTTTCGGCATCTTTGAAAGCACGGCTAACATAATAGACGGGTTGTTCAACCCCACTACTATCTTCTTGGGCTATCAAATCCCTAATTGCTTGGCTATTGGAAGCTAAGTAAATTCGTAGAGGTTTCCCAAAAATAGGTGCACAAACAATAGGGAGTTTAGTCATGATGTCTTGTACCTTTTCAAAGGCTTGTTGGCATTCGGTAGACCAATGGAACGGAGCTCCCTTTCTTAAGAGAGGGGCAAAGGTAGAAGTCATAGCAGCAACACCAGGAATGAACCTTCTTATATATGACAGCTTCCCCAAGAAACTCTTCAACTCTTTATGTGTGGTTGACGGCTTCATAGTAGCTATGGCAGATGCCCTTGTTGGATTAACGTCGATACCGCGTTGGTGCACTAAGAAACCCAAAAACATGCCGGCTGAAACTCCAAATGCAAACTTGAGAGGATTCATTTTGAGCTTATACAATCAACATCTCTCGAACACTTTCTTCAAGATGCCAAAATGATCTTCCCTTGTCTTGGACTTCACCACAATATCATCAACATAATCTTCAATTTCACGATGCATCATGTCATGAAACATAGCTGTCATGGTTCTTTGATATCTTGCTCCGGCATTCTTAAGGTCGAATGGCATGACGATATAGTAGAAATTCCCAATAGGTGTACAGAACGCGGTTTTCTCGGCATCCTTTGGAGACATGAAGATTTGGTTATAGCCGCTAAAACCACCCATAAAGGAGAACATTGCATGACCCACAGCGAAATCAATCAAAAGATCCATGTTGGGCAGCGGGAATTCATCCTTAGGATACACTTTGTTGAGATTACGAAAATCCACAACATCGGATTTGGACATTCTTCTTCTTCACGGGGACTATGTTAGACAACCACCTGGGTGTTGTATTGGCTTAATAAAGCTGGCTGAAAGTAGCTTCTTCACCTCTTGAGTAATTTGAGCTTCGACCTCCGAATGGAAGGTCCTCATAGGCTGTACCATTGGCCTAGTACCCGGTTTGACATTCAAAGAATGGGCAACAAGTTTTGGGTCTATCCCGGGCTTTTCATCATATTACCAAGCAAAAACATCTTGATATTCTTTTAACAATTCTACCAAATTTATTTTTTCTTCAACTAATAATGATGCACTAATAGAAACAGGCTTATATACTTTAGGATCAGAACTTAGATTGATTACCTCGAGTTCTTCCTTTGCAGAAATTTTGGGATCTGCTTTAACAGATTCCCCTGTAGCTGTATCTGCAGATTCTGGACTATTTGCTTCATTCACCGTGAGACATGAGGACTGCAAGATTCTCTCTCCTAGCTTAGGGGCCTCTTGTTAGGGACAGTTGGCCCCCGCGCACCTTCATAAGCGATAAATAGTGCGCCCATCCGGTAAACGGATGCGCACACACTGCGGTTGACTCTTGCTGGTACTAACTTCTTCCCTGCGCTTCCTTTTTTGTTCCAACAGATCTCTCAAATCTGCATCAAGGGCATCCTTTATTTCCTCCCATTTGGGCAGTGGAATTCCAACAAGTTTAGCAAGTGATGCTTCCCCTGCCGGAGCAACTTCATCATAAAGGGCTGCCTCAACAAAATGGGATTCGGATTGGTCAAAAGGCATAGAGTTGGCTGCTATTCAGATGGGCTTTCCGTTGAGCCTTCCTTTCACACATTGATGGTATGTGGAGGAGACGAGCTAGTGCTTGTGCAGCCAAGGCCTTTCCAGTAGTATGTGGTAGGGAACCATGGAATCCACAACATGGAACCATGTCAAAGCTACAATAGGACCAACCTTTAGAATAAGTTGGATGTGCCCTTTAGTGTACTCACCAATACCACCGAAGCCTTTATCTCCATAGGTGCTCCTTGGATCTTCTTTTGAGAGATTTATACTGCTCGGAGAGTGCTTAAGGGAATAAGGTTGATACAAGAACCGGTATCTACCAAAGCACGCCTCACTTGCACCTTATTGATTGTGGCTAAGAGGTAGAGAGGACGCCGGTGATCTGGATATTGAACATCCATATCTTCATCTATAAATGTTATTGCATTGGTTGTTTCCAGAAAAGCACAACTGGCAGGTGTTTCTACTGCAAAGCAGTGGGCCCCCGGATTCTGCTACTATTGCCATAATGGCCTCCGTAGTTGTTGTGCGAGTTTCTAGATTCAACCCCAGCTGATTGAAGAGAGACTAAAACCTAGGATTCCTTTACAATGTCTTGATGGCTGTAGGTGTCATGGCAATGCTTGCAGCAGTAGATTCATCCATATCTGCATCACTAGCATTTCCATGAATGACAACCGAAACTACAGCTCTATTTTTATGCTTGAGAAAATGATCGGTGTGTACCTTTTGCTGTGCTTGAGGGAGTTCCAAGGTTCCATCTTGAATCTTCTCATGGAATTTCCTTCAAAGAGTCCAGCAATCTGCTATAGAGTGATGAATATATTGGTGGAAGTAGCAGAATTTTAGGTTCTTCTTATCCTCCTCGGTTGCTTTCTTTGGAGCTTCCGGTAGCTTGATAATGCCATCCGCTACCCATTTGTTAAGAATAGCTATCATTTCTTCCATGGTAAAAGGAACCGGAGATGGTGGCTCCTTAAAAGGTCTTTCGGTTGATTTCTTTCACTTATTGTTTACAATGGACACTGTCATAACCCCATTTTTACCCCCGGGATTTTCCCGGGTGTCGGCACGCAAAACGAGGCAGCCCGAACCAAGTCGGCCTGTTCCGACGAGGGCTCATCACCTCGAATACTCCCAAAAAGAAGGTCCGAGACACATTTCCCAAGGTTTGACCAAGTTTGACTAGGGTTGACCAAGTTTGACTAGAGCTGACCAAAGTTTGACCGAGGTTTGACCGAGCCGTTTCCAACCCGACTAGGGACCCACCGTGCCCAGAAACCCTTGAAATGTAGTCCGGGATACATTCTCCAAGAGTTTGGAGAGCTTTGACCAAGTTCGACCAAGTTTGACCAAGGTTGACCAAGTTTGACCAAGGTTTGACCGGACCATTGACCAGACCAAAGACTGGATCGAACTGACCACCCCTTAACCAATGTATAGAGAATATCAAGAGCTTCGATTCCGTACTTTACGGGTCGAAAACGGACGAGAAACGAGAGAGTTGTGGCCAAAACTGCGAAAAAACGGTCCGACACTTAGCCAAATTTTGGTAAGTGTTGTTGACAAAACAGCCTATTTGGGAGGCAACGTTTGCGCAAAGATTCTCTCCGACCCGCTGCAACTTGGTCCGCGAGCCAAGACCCTTAGGCAAGAGGTTCACTTCAGCTACCACACGCAACTTTCGGATCGTCAAGAGCTCCTCCGGTCAAGCCGGAATCTCAGTCAAAAGTTGACCCCTTGGCATAAGGAACATTCCGACGGCCTCCGTTCGCAGGATCATATCTTCGCGAACCCAAGCTCGCCTCTGTGCAAGGCCTGTACCGTTAAAAAGTAGGTAACGCAAGCTTTCCGACGATACCAAGATCGTCGGAAATCCGACATCGGGAGCTACGTCTACCACGCGCGTGAAAACAGGCCGACGAAATAAGGCTGTGCTGAAATTTCCGGAATTTTCTCACTGACGTTGCCACGCTTGCGCACAGAGTCTTCCTGACTCGCAACAAGTTGATCTGCGAGCCCGGGCACATTGGAAAGAGGACACATCCATGCACGACGTGGAACTCTCGGATCGCCAAGAATTTATCGGGGTCAGCCGGAATCCTGATCGGAAAACTGCCCTCAAACGGACCAAAAACACCCCGGTGGACTCTGCTCGCGGGGCCATATCTCACAAGTCCAAGCTCGGATTCCCGCGAATCCGGAACCTTGCAAAAATAGGCAGCGCAAGCTTTCCGACGGTACCAAGAACGTCAAAATCCGACATCGGGAGCTAGGTCAAATATGCGCGCGAACTGGGACAAGATTTGAGAAAAAACGCGCTGGGAGCAAAACGCATTTTTTCTCCCGGACAGCCGCCTTCGCGCGCAGAGTCTTTCCTGCTCGCAACAAGTTGATCCGCGAGCCCGGGTGCGTTGGAAAGATAATGACTCCGGCTACGTCGTGGAACTCTCGGTTCGCCGAATAGCATCCCCCGTTTGACCGGAATCTTGCATCGGAAGAGTGCACAAAAACAGCTCCGACACCCCGACTTCCGGGAGCCATAACTCCCTCGTCCGAACTCCGATTCGCGCAAACTTTATATCGTTGGAAAGAGGACGTCGAGAGCTTTCCGACGATATGCCGCATGACCCATTTTGAGTTCCGGAAGACCTCCAAAACTGCCCCCGAAAATCGGATAAAAAAGGGTACGCGCACGGAAATCGAGGAGGATTCGAGGGGCTGCTGGCGTGGAAGGATAAGACTGCCACGTGGCAGTACCACAACTCGCGCAGGACCGTCATGCGCCGCGCATGATGGTGCTGCGCGAGGCGTGCACGGTTTTCTATAAAACCGACCCTCCCCCCCTCATTTCAGCACATAGTTTTTGCTCGGGCACTAGGCCTTCTAGAGCTTAGTTTAGGCAGAAAATAGGGGTTTAGGGGGTTTTAGGAGGGGATTTTTGGGTAGTTTTAGAGAGAGAGACTCCTCTCTAGGTAATCTCTCTCTCTCTAAGCTCTTTCTCCCTCTTCTTTTTCTTTAGGGATTTTGGGGGGTTTTTAGAGTGAGAAGCACCTATTAGGTGCTTCTCTCTCTAACCTCCTCCTCATCTTCCCACTCTCTCTCTCTCTCTCTCTCTCTCTTTCTCTTACATTCTTTAGTTCATTTATTTCATTTATGCTTTACTAGTTTCTTATTTGTCCATTTATTGCTTTATTTACATTTCCTTGTCATTTATTGCTTTATTTACATTTCCTTGTCATTTATTGCTTTATTTACATTTCTAGTCATTTATCGCTTTCTTTACATTTCTAGTCATTTATCGCTTTATTTACATTTTATACGCACTTGTGAATATTTGTTGTGATTACCCCCCCCTCCCCCGGTGTGTTTTAGTACGGCAATATTGAGTGGCTTTGGCGGCTCGCGTAAGTCCTCTAACAAAGGCCGTTGACAACCATGTTAGCCCACGAGGTCTTGACCCGAAAAATACACCGGTTTCCTCGTGTTTTAGTACGGCAAATATTGAGTAGCTTTGGCTCAGTTGCGTAAGACCTCTAACGAGGCCGTAACAACCTTGTTAGCCTACGAGGTATTTGACCCGAAAAATACATCCCCATGTGTTAAATAATTGTCATTTATCGCTTTATTTACATTTACTACGTTGTAAATATTATATTGTGAATATTGTCATTTTCCCATTTTTCTTCCCTTGTGATTTGGGCGTGATAATCCCGATTGGTCGTGGTGGACTATGTAAGACCTCAAAGAGGCATTAACCACCACGTAATTCCATAGGCATTGGACCCATGAAAATCCCGTGTTTTTAAGTCCATTATCGCTTTAAATATATTTATCGCTTTCCGCAATGCTTTAAATACATTTATCGCTTTATTTGCTTTTACGCGCTTGTGAATATATTGCGTTGTTATTATCTCCGTTTCCCATAAAAATGGGCGTGATAATCCCGATTGGTCGTGGTGGACTATGTAAGACCTCAAAGAGGCATTATCCACCATGTAATTCCATAGGAATTGGACCCACGAAAATCCCTTTGTTTAAACCCCGTTATTTTCATTATTTACTACGTTGTTGTAAATATTGTCCATTTTTCATTATTTTGATTTGGGCATGAAAATACCAAACGGTATTGGCGGTTTTAGGTAAGTCTTTCAATAGCACTAAACCCCATGTTTAAATCCATAGAGGTCGAAGGTTGTCTTTCAATAGTAAGTCCTATTTGGCGTCGAAGGTAAAGTCTTTTGCAACCCTTCGTGTAATTTTCCCAAAGTCCATTTTCAAATAGATTTTCTATTTGGCGTCAGGTTTATAAGTCCTATTTGGCGTCGGAGGTTTGGATAAGTCTTTCAATAGCACCTACCCTCCGTGTAAGCCCGAAAAGGCATTGAAACCCTCTTTTTAGATTGTTTTGTTTATTCATGTAAATCCTATGGTGGTGTCGGGATCCGAGTAAGTCTTTCAATAGCATCGAATCCCGACCCCACGAGGTTTTGACCCTTTCCTTAAAAACTCTTGTGTTATAATAAATTGCACTTTGCATTAAGCATTATATTCATGCCGATCCATATTTGTCACCTTCATGATACATGTGTTGCGACTATGCCATGACTATTTTGCTTGGATATTTTGCCATCTTACCGTGATTACTTGCTTGATTGTTTATTGCTTTGATATAAAAATGTGATTAAAATACACTTTGCCATGAAAACTTTAAAAAGAGTAAACATGGTAATGTGGGCGTTAGAAACGAAGGTATGAGTCCTTTACACGGGGGCGTGGCTGGTACGTGCTTTCGTGTAAGGGATTCTACACGTTCTAACTCCCATAGGATCATGGTCTAAAATTCCCCAAAGTGTGAATTAATCACCCAAAACCCCGCCATTTGACGGACCGCTTTACTCTTGGAAATCAAGGGTAAAGAGATCCCGAATATGGCACCAAAAACATTAATTGTTTGTCCCGGCACTAGGTGTTAGGATTTCAAGTATATCCTACCACCGAAATGCCCGGAAATTTAAAAGATACAAAGATAAAAGGGATGGTGAAATAAAGAGTCTAATCAAAACCGAACGAAGTCATATTACGTTTGCCATTTTTGGTATATCGTACGACGGAAATCGGGACATTTGTACATAATAAAAACCAACAAACTTAGGCTTAGCAAATAAAGAAAACATTAGGAAGGAGGTAACCGTTTTCTTAAACGGATGTCGTGGGGTGCCTAACACCTTCCCCACGCATAAGCAAACCCCCGAACCTATCTCTGGTTCAAGACCATTTAGTTGTAGATGTCTAAATAGGGTAAAATCTATTAGACATAGGTGCCCAATCACACCTTAAAATTTCCCATGATTGGTGGCGACTCCAAATTTGTGCTCACACGCACACACGTACACAAGTTCCCACACACACACAACTCGTATCTCGAAACGGAAAAGAGATAGAGGAACACACACAACACTCGCCAAATGGGGGTCGGTATCTAGGAAAATAAAAAGAAATTACTTTAAAGAAGATTTTCCGCCGGTGTCGACAGCTTGGCGACTCCACTGGGGACTTAGAGGGTTTAAGCCTATAGTCTTTCGGTGTTTTCTTTGCTAAGCATGTGTGTATATATTTGTTGGTATTCATTATTTGATTCATTCTTTATTTCATCTTGTATAGTGTTTTGATTTTGGCATGTCTATATTCTTGTATATAAACTGCGAACATAGGATAGAGATTTATTTTATGCAACACATATTGTATATTGTGCCTTTGTACAAAAAAGTCTTTTCCCTTTTTACTTTCAAAATCATGACATATACACTCATTGGACTTTTGGGTCGAACCCGGACTCAGGTGGGGCTGGGCTAGTACAGGCTCCACCACGAACCCTTTTATATCTAGGACATGGAACACGAGAATCCACCCTTCTCCCTTCACACCCGTGGAGATCGAGGGGGGCGTGCAAGTGCTTCCCCGGTGATCCAATACCCTTTCGACTTCCTTCGGGAGGATGAAACGGGCATGATCATCGGCCCCTTTAGGAAACAGAATTCCAAGCTGTGTCATACCATGTTGCATATAGTAAGCTATAGTGTAGAAAACTACCTGTGAGGGCTCTGGTAAAAGCCAACCGAGTGAACATCCAACCTAAGATAGGATACCCAAAAATAGGATGTGTCTTTTCAAAATGAGTCAAGGGAAAAGCGTTGTGCTATTTTCCAGGTGGTGATAAAATAATTGGAGCCGACTCAGGTTCTATCTATCTAAACCTTTGTTTGCATGTCATTGTTTGATAAAGGGATAGGATAACCACGTTGTCCATACCCGTTGCAAACCACTCAAACCCAAAGAGTTCCAAACTCTACATGGGATGTATAGAGTCGTACCGTATCCTAACCAAAAGTACGACCCTCACATTAACCGACATCGGTTCCCAAAAATTTTCAAAAATGGAACCGAACGCCGAAAGGCTCGTCGAATTTCAGTAATGTGAGAGTCTATCTTTTCGTTGATACGCGTGTACATAGTCTTGTCGTACCCCAACCAAAAGTACGACCCTCACATTAACCGACATCGGTTCCCTCCAAAAATTTTCAAAAATGGAACCGAACGCCGAAAGGCTCGTCGAATTTCAGTAATGTGAGAGTCTAACTTTTCGTTGATACACCGTTTTGTAAAGAGTCGTGTCGTCCTCAACCAAAAGTACGACCCTCGCATTAACCGACATCGGTTCCCTCCAAAAATTTTCAAAATGGAACCGAACGCCGAAAGGCTCGTCGAATTTTCAGTAATGTGAGAGTCTAGCTTTTCGTTAGTACGATCATACCCGTCATGTACATAGTCTTGTCATCCCAACCAAAAGTACGATTATCACATCAACCGACGTTGGTCCCTCAAAATTTTTAAAAATGGGACCGAACGCCGAAAGGCTCGTCAAAATTTTGGATGTGATAGTCTACCTTTTCGTTGATACGTATGTACCCATTGTGTATAGAGTCATGTCGTCCTCAACCAAAAGTACGACCCTCGCATTTACCGACATCGGTTCCCTCCAAAAATTTTCAAAATGGAACCGAACGCCGAAAGGCTCGTCAATTTTTGGTAATACGAGAGCCTATCTTTTCGTTAGTACGTGTATGTAACCATGTCATGTATAGAGTCAAGTCATCCTCAACCAAAAGTACGACCCTCGCATTTACCGACATCGGTTTCCAAAAAAAAACTTTCAAAATGGAACCGAACGCCGAAAGGCTCGTCAATTTTTGGTAATGCGAGAGCCTATCTTTTCGTTGGTACGATTGTAACCATTTTGTATAGAGTCGTGTCGTCCTTAACCAAAAGTACGACCCTTGCATTTATCGACATCGGTTCCCTCCAAAATTTTCAAAAAAAAATGGAACCGCACGCCGAAAGGCTCGTCGGATTTTGATAATGCAAGAGTCTATCTTTTCGTTAGCACGCCTGTAAACCCCTAAGAGTTTCCAAACTCTATAAGGTCGTGTAGAGTCTCGTCATGTCCAACCAAGAGTATGACCTTCGCACTAACTGACATCGGTTCTCAAAAATCTTTCAAAATAGAACCGAACGCCGAAAGGCTCGTCAAATTTTGATAGTGCGAAAGCCCATCTCTTCGTTGACAAAGTCCATACATGTGTCAATCCTAAAGAGTTCTCAACTCTACATAGGAATCTAGATACTTACCCGTTGTGTTGTTCCGTCAACCAAGAATACGACCTTCACACTTATCGACACTGGTTCCCAAAAAAATTTTCAAAATGGGAACCAAGCGCCGAAAGGCTCGTCGAATTTCCAGTGGTGTGAAAGCCTATTTTCTTTGGTTGACAATGCCACTATGTACATACATGAGTTCTTAACTCTATAGATGTCTACTTGTGTCATCCCTGACCCTCATATTGATTGATGTTGGTCACCCAAATTTCCAAAATAAAGCCATGAGCCGAAAGGCTCGCCAATTTCTGGCAACCCAATAGAAAACCCATCCGTTCATCAATGCATATTGCATTCATGCATACCATGCATACGCATATACATACTTAGCCATGGTTTACCCGCAAAGTAAGCCAAGGTCATGCATACAACTGTGAATTCAAAGTCTAACTTGACGTTGTTTACCTCTCTAGGTTATATTTGCATTCGCAATCAAATGGCGGAGGAAGCAAGCAAACTCCGAGGATTGGAAGCTCGGGTGGCGGCATTAGAAACCAAGTTTAACTTCTTGCTACAATTCATGCGTCGGTGGACCGAACGAGAGGAGGAGAAGAAGAAGGCAACGATCAGCAAAAGACAAAAAGAGATCTATCCAGCCCTCAGCCTGTCAAAGGCAGCTCAGACTCTACCAACTCCAAGAAGGCCAGCCTTCCACATTCCTAGGCCGTCCCGGACAGAGCCTCGGCAATTCCAGCCACTGCCAATCCCAGTCCTACAACTATATGCCTTGCTGATCAAGAAGAAGATGATTACGCCCGTCAACCAGAGGACGCGTATCGGGCCACAGCCCAAAGACTACAACAAAGACCTGACCTGTGAGTACCATCAAGGAGAGGTCGGGCATACAGTGGAAAATTGCAGAGTCTTGAGGCACCGTATCCAAGATCTGCTAGACCAAGGAGTGTTGAAATTCAGAATAGAGGGAGTCATAAATACAATTGGGGCAGAGAAAGATGAAGAAGTCGACATCACCTCCACAAGAATACCATGGGAGCCACTCTTCCATGAGCTAAAGAAGCGAGGGCTACTCCCTGCACCAAGGGCACCAAAAGAGTCGACAGAAGCAGGCACGTGCCAGTATCATCCCGGGGCTCGAGACCACAACCTACAAGGATGCGAAGAGTTCAAGAAGGAAGTCGCCGGTCTGATAACAAAGGGATTGATAAGAAGGAGGGGAGAACAGCCGGAGAGAGATTGCATGACAATCGACCAGCTGAGACTCAGCCCTTACGAGAAGACAAACTTCCAGGCAAGGATGGAAAGAATTGAAGAGGATTTTGAGAAATTCTGTGTGAGAAAGAAAGAAAGGAAGAGTTGGGGAAACTCACACCAGCCACACCACTGGAAATGTCCGGGCCCGATCCAGTGGTCATCCGTTATGTTACCAAAGAAAAGGTCGTGCTTCAGACAGCTTCGGTATCCGCGGTTCAATCTTCGGAGAAAGTTCCAAGCGTGGTGATCCAAGTTCCGCAACCCTTCCCCTACCAAGACAGTAAGAAGATCCCCTGGAACTATGGGATGAAAGTAATATCGACACGGGAAAGCCAGCCTAAGACGAAAGAGGAGGTAGTAGGGAACCTCACGTCCGGGCTCGGTGGAATTACCAGAAGCGGCAGGTGCTACACTCCGGAAGAGCTAGAGAAAAGGAGGAAAGAAGCGGGAAAGGCAGTGGAGGATCCCGTAACAAACAACGAAGGCAGCAGAGGAAGAGGCCGCAGATTTCCTCCGAATCATCAAGAGTAGTGAATACAGCATAGTGAAGCAGTTGAGCAAGATGCCCTCTCATATATCAGTACTGTCATTACTACTCGCATCCGAATCCCACAGGAAAGCCCTGCTGAAAGTACTTAACGAAGCATACGTGCCAGAGGATATCACTGGGCCGTCTTTCGAGAACATGGTGACCTCCATACTAGTCACCAACCAACTAACCTTCTCTGATGATGAGTTGCCCCCGGAGGGGAGAGGTCATACCAAAGCTTTGTATATCTCTGTCAAAACCAATGACCGCGTCGTGTCAAGGGTGCTGATCGACAATGGGTCAGCTCTAAACGTATGCCCTCTATCGACCTTGGAAAAGCTAGACATTGATCCCACTCGTGTGAGAGTTAATAGCATGGTCGTACGAGCTTTCGATGGAACCCGCAGAGAAGTGTTAGGAGAGATAGACTTGCCAGTAGAAATTGGCCCGCAAGTCTACGACATCAACTTCCAAGTGCTGAGAATCGATTCTCCTTACAACTTGCTATTAGGGAGACCATGGTTACATACAGCCGGAGCAGTACCCTCCTCCCTACACCAAAAAATGAAGCTCATCATCGGCAACCAATTGGTCACCATCCTAGCCGAAGAACCCATATCCATTTACAACGACGGGGAAATTCCTTACATTGACGGATGTGCACCAGAAGAAGCATCATTCCACAGTTTTGAGTTCGTCACCGTCATCCATAGAGTGGCGGCCGTTGAACCAAGATTGTCCAAAGCTGGGATCATGGTAGCCAAGGAATTCGTCAAGGCGGGGTTTCAGCCTGGGCAAGGTTTAGGCTATGCGAACCAAGGAAGAACCACAATTGTGACCCTGGAGGGAAACAAAGACAAGTATGGACTGGGGTATACCCCGACCAGAAGGGATCGTCAGATGGCCTATGAAGCCCGGAGGCAAAGAGCTGCAGCGAAGCTCAAAGGAGAGAAATGGCCTGAAAGGAGGATAGCCATCCCCCACATCCGCACCACCTTCCCCGCATCAGCAATGTTTCAAGTTGATGAGGGCGACGTAGACGAGCTGGCATTACTTTTCACTGAGGATTTGAATGTCAATGCCATTACCACGGAAGGAGATTCCGCGGCATTCCCAGTCCATGCCGATCAGCACGAGGAGATAGATCTTGAAGACTTTCTAGATGAAGAGAACCTCAAGGGTTATCGTATAGATGAAGAAACACTTGATGAAGACACATGGGAAGATGATGACCTCCCCGACTTGCTCCCTCACTTGATGGTTCCACGCGGGCTCGACACCCTGGAATTCGAGATATTTTGCGAGCATGGAGACCCGGAATCTCATCTACGGAAGTACCGCGAAAAGATGGCCTTGCATACTAACAACGAGTTCTTGATGATCTCGACATTTCATGAGAGCCTACCAGAGTGCGCGGTCACCTGGTTCTATCAGCTGAAGAATCTTGCCTGTTGGGGAGATTTGGCGAAAGCTTTCCTGGACCGATACCGCCACAACATCAAGGCACCACCACCAAACCTCATCACCACCGCTGTTGCTGAAGAAGAAGACGCTGGCCCTATGGTTGAAGGTTTGAGCATCCACACCATTGCCGGAGAGGAGGATTCCACCACCACACCACCGACCCGCCACTGCCAACAGGGAGAAGAAGTCAAGACGTGGACTTGCGTACCATTGCTACAGCGTGTCTCGAGTAGTAATGAGTAAGCGGTATCCCAGCTAGGGGTAACTCGGTTTTGAGTCTACCAATAGCTCGGGAAATTTTGTATCAAACAATTTCGGGTTTATATGTTTAGTTTATGTTTTCAAGATATCATGCTACAATCATAATCATTTCATCACTGTAATATTTCCATCTCCATATTTCAAATGATATGTCACGTGTTTATTCCATGAATCTTTCTATCTTAAATACTCCAATGTGCATTAAATAAATCCAACACGCCATCGCACAAAACGAATGGTTCCTCTTTTTTAGTTTTCTTACCGTTTTTCCATCCGCCTATCCTTTCCAGGATTACACGCAAAACCTCAAACGATCCCCACGTCTCCAAAATTGACAACAAAACGGATTGCTCACTGGATAACATAGATAATTCCGACGAAGAAATCGAATTACCAAGTGACATCCTCGAGGCATTAGAGAGACAAGATGAGGGGTCCAAACCCAACATAGAGGAGTTGGAAATTGTAAATCTAGCCAACGAGGGTGAAGAGCCGAGAGAAGTCAAGATTGGAACCCGCTGCGCCGCAGAGCAAAAGGAAGCACTCATCGCACTGTTGAGAGAGTTCCATGAAATCTTCGCCTGGTCTTACCAAGACATGCCAGGCCTAGACACAGACATAGTGGTCCACAAGATTCCGCTAAAGCCAGAATGCAAGCCCGTCAAACAAGCACTGCGACGGATGAAGCCCGAAGTCATTTTGAAGATCAAGGAAGAGGTGGAAAAGCAATTGAAGGCAGGTTTCCTAAGCACAGTAACCTATTCGGACTGGGTAGCCAATATAGTCCCGGTGCCGAAGAAGGACGGAAAAGTCAGAATGTGCGTGGACTATCGGGATCTGAACCGAGCCAGCCCGAAGGATAACTTTCCTCTACCTCACATTGATACCCTGGTCGATAACACAGCAACGAACGTCGTATTCTCATTCATGGACGGATTCTCAGGGTACAATCAGATCAAGATGGCCGAGGAAGACAAGTCCAAGACCGCTTTTGTCACACATTGGGGAACCTTTGTGTATGATGTCATGCCTTTCGGTCTGAAGAACGCCGGAGCCACTTATCAGCGAGCCATGGTCACTCTCTTCCACGACATGATTCATCATGAGATAGAGGTTTATGTGGATGACATGATTGCCAAGTCTCGTACCGCACAAGATCATCTCACAGACCTGCGCAAATTGTTCCAACGACTGAAGAAGTATCAGCTCCGATTGAACCCGAACAAATGTGCCTTCGGCGTCACATCCGGAAAGTTATTAGGCTTCATCGTCAGCGGCCGGGGAATTGAGATTGATCCTGCAAAGGTTCAAGCCATACGAAGCATGCCCGCGCCAAAGGACAGAGAAAGAGATCCGAAGCTTCTTGGGAAGGAATTCAACTATATAGCTCGCTTCATCGCACAGCTTACGGCAACCTGCGAGCCTCTGTTCAAGTTGCTAAGAAAAGATGTGAAGATAAAGTGGACTGAAGACTGCCAGAAAGCTTTTGACAAGATCAAGGAGTATCTGCTCAACCCACCCATCCTGGTTCCACCAACTCCAGGACGTCCCCTCATTCTATACCTCACAGTCCAAGAAGCATCCATGGGCTGCATGTTGGGACAACAAGACGAGACTGGGAAGAAGGAGCAGGCAATCTACTATCTTAGCAAGAAGTTCACGGAGCCGGAGACCCGTTACTTGTTGGTTGAAAAGACGTGCTGCGCACTGGCTTGGGCCTCCAAGAAGCTGAGACAGTACATGCTCTACTACACCACTTGGTTGGTATCCCGGATGGACCCAATCAAGTACATTTTTGAAAAGCCTGCCTTGACTGGGAAGATCGCACGGTGGCAAGTACTCCTATCTGAATTCGACATCTTGTTTGTGGCTCGAAAGGCGATCAAGGGACAAGCCATAGCCGATTACTTGGCAGATTACCCGTCCGAGCAGTTAGAGTTAATGGACTCCGAGTTCCCAGACGAAGATGTAATGATAGTCGAAGAAGACAATCAGGGTAGATGGAAGCTTTACTTTGACGGAGCAGCAAACGCTGTCGGAAGCGGAATTGGCGCGGTCTTGGTATCACCAAAGGGACAACAAACTCCTATCGCTGTTAAGCTGGGGTTTGATTGCACCAACAACATGACTGAGTACGAAGCATGCATCGTCGGCCTGCAAGCAGCTTTGGAATTCGGTGCTTATGAACTGGAAGTCTTCGGAGACTCTCTGCTGATAGTGTCACAGACTAACGGAGAATGGCAGGCCCGGGATCCCAAGCTCATCCCGTATCAACGATACATCAGCCGGCTAATCCCAAAGTTCAAGTATGTCACCTTCACATACACCCCAAGAGCTCACAATCACTTTGCCGATGCGCTTGCCACACTGGCAAGCCTAATCAAGCTAGTAGAAGGGGATGATGTGCGACCGTTACGGATCGAGACTCGAGACATCCCGGCATACTGTGTGTGCATAGAAGAATGCATGAACGTCGAAGCAGAGATAGACGATAAGCCTTGGTATTACGATATCAAGCGCTTCATCCAAGACAGAGAGTATCCATCACGGGCGACCGAAAATGAGAAGAAATACATCAGAAGGATGGCCTTCCAGTTTTTCCTTGAGCGGAGAGATTCTGTACAAACGAACTCATGACGCCACCCTCCTGCGATGTGTAGATGCAGAAGAGGCCAATCGATTGATTCCAAGAGATGCACGCGGGATTAATGGGAGCCCATGCCAACGGACCCTTCCTGGCCCGGAAGATCATGAGAGCTGGCTATTATTGGTTGACAATGGAGAGGGACTGCATCAGACATGTCCAGACGTGCCATAAATGCCAGATGTATCAGAACAGCAAGAACGCACCTCCCCAAATATCTTCACACTATGGCCTCGCCGTGGCCATTCTCAGCTTGGGGAATGGATGTGATCGGTGCAATCACCCCAAAGGCGTCTAACGGGCATGAGTTCATACTGGTGGCCATCGACTATTTTACCAAGTGGGTAGAGGCATGTTCCTTCAAGAATGTCACTCAAGTCGCGGTCACCCGGTTTGTGAAGAACAACATCATCTGCCGTTACGGAATGCCAGAAATGCTCATCACCGACAATGCTTCCAACCTAAACAACCGCATGATGGATCAGCTATGCCAGCAGTTCAAGATCCAGCACCACAACTCTGCTCCATACCGTCCGAAGATGAACGGAGCCGTAGAAGCTGCCAACAAGAACGTGAAGAAGATTCTGAGCAAGATGACGGAGACTTATAAGGATTGGCACGAGCACCTGCCTTATGCCTTGTGTGCCTACCGAACGTCAGTGAGGACATCCGTTGGAGCCACCCCCTACTCTCTGGTTTATGGGATGGAAGCAGTACTACCAGTCGAAGTGGAGATCCCTTCTTTGAGAATCCTGTCACAAACTCAGCTAGAAGAAGCCGAATGGGCCCAAGCCCGGTATGAGCAGCTGAACTTCATAGATGAAAAAGAGATTGGCGGCACTGTGCCACGGACAGCTCTACCAGAGACGGATCGAAAGAGCTTACAACAAGAAGGCTCGACCTCGCACTTTCCAACCCGGAGATCTCGTTCTGAAGAAGAGGAATATGGCCCTATCAGATCCACGAGGAAAGTTCGCACCATCATATGAGGGTCCGTACGTGGTGAAGAAAGCCTTCTCAGGGGGAGCAATCATTCTGGCTGATATGGATGGCGAAGAGTTCCGTTCACCCATTAATTCTGATTCTGTAATCAAGTACCATGTATAACTTTAAGTCAATTTAATCAAAGAGGAATATTTATCAAAGTTCCAATTTGTTATTTTGATAATGTTGAAGAAGGCCCGGGAAGCAACGAAAATCCGTAAGGACGTTGCCCTCGGATGGAAATTACCACGGGTATGGTGAAAACCTCGGAAGAGGCGCCATAGGCAAAAGTAACGTGGAAAGCTGGACTTGGCGTAAGCTGAGGGTAATATATGGCTAAAAAAAAAAAAAAAAAAAAAAAAAAACCGAAAAAAAAAAAAAAAAAACCGGTATCACAACAAGGCGAGCATCAAATCAGTGCAAGACTAGTGATCGGGGTTGTTAGGCGGTGAAGAGGTTTTCGACGAAAGAACGACCTATGTTATCCTTTGAGCAGTACGGTTCGTTCGATATAAAGAGAATGTTTGGGGATCAAGAGGTGGAGCACAAGTGTATCCTTCCAAACACCCAGTTTCAAAGTGACATATCATTAAATTCTCACAAACCATTCATACCATACTTATCTCTTTCAAATTTGTAAATTCTCATATTCATTTCCACAATAACATTCAATCCTTGCCATTGATTCATAAAAAGTCAAATTCATAAGGATTTCATATAGATATTCACAGACAAAATACGTGCTTTCATTCATTCATAGTTCATAAATTCATACATTTGATTTTTCATGATGTCTTGAAAGCATGTCTAAATATATCGACTTAGAAGTTAAAAATGGGAGCCATGCATAATCCGACTCGGATTTATGAATGACTCACCATCTAAATACAAAAACTACTGACTACTCACTGCTACCTGAAATATGCTATCTAATGACCAAGACGTATGCAGGTCTCTCTGCAGAATCTCCCCAAGGCAGTGGAAAGGGCCGGATCCCCCTCATCATGCTCCTCCCAGACGGCACGAGCTCTGGCACCCAAAGAATCCATCACCTGGTTAATCTGGTGGAGAGAAGTGACCACAGGGAAACCCTCCTGATTGAGCCAAGAAGCATTGGACTCAAGAGCATCATGCACCAGAGATCCAACTCGGACTGCAAAACCCCGTTGTCACCCTGGAGAACGCTGATCTGAACCCTCATGACCCCCATGGAAGTACGCGCAGACGTGAGAGCCTCCTCACTCGCATCTAACGCCCGTCGGAGAGCTACAATGTCCTGAGGACGACCGGTGGCAGGATCAACCAAGGCCTGGGTATATGAACGAAGAGAATCAAGCTCATCCTGGACCCGAGTCCTCTCCGCCTGCTCAGTCTCCAGCTGCTCCCGAGCCTCGGCCAAGTTCTCCTCCAGCTGTTCCTTAGCATCCTCAGAAATCTCGAGCTGCTCTCTGATGAATTCATTCATCGTGCGAAGAGTAGAGACGTTCCCCCTCTGAGCCACCAAGTCACGGCGAATGTTCGCCACCGCCACACTATTGTGATGCAAGGTACTCCGCAGAGACTCTACACGAGCCGCAGATGCCTCCCTCTCAGACGCCCTAGCAAGACGTAGTGATAACAGCTCTGTCTGAGCCTCCTCAAGCTCTCGCTCCAAAGCAGTAACTCTCTCAGGCTGACCAGTGGAGGCTGATACCCGAAGGGAGCGAGATATCAAGGAATATGGTGCACCTGGCCGTACTGTAGGCCTGAGGGTGAAAAAGGGGGTCCACCCCTCTCTCCACTCGACAAAGTCCGAGGTAACAGAGCTATCTCCGGGCGAACCCTCCTCGATGAGGACCATCTCTGAAAGACGACCTCCCCAGATGTCCTCAATCCTGAAGGAGGAGCCTCCACATATCCTCACCTGGGAATGTAGTCAAAAGTCACCGCATCCAAGTCGCCCAGGCGAGGCGGGTACTGAACACCGCTAAACTGACGAAGAGCAAGGCTGGGATAGTAGCCTGTACAACCCCACACCCCAGGAAGAGGCACTCCATCGAAGAGGGCACAATGAGTCCAGGGCATCCACGATGCCGGCCCCCAGGTAACCTTCCAAGCCCACCCACTCAAGGGCAGGTCAAGGAGGTATAGCGCCCAAGCACGACTGTCGCCGGTGAAGGGAAGTGCTATCTGGACGGTCTGGCTCACCGTATGCCTCTCAAAATGATAAGGAGTCTGGAGGCGATAAAAATGCTGCAGGTGACTGCAGAACCAGAGCTGAAGGAGCTGCGTGCAGAACATCGGGACCCCCTCTCCCTGTCTCCTACAAAAAGATAAAGACCGCACGGTCTCGCACAATATGGCAGGGATGATAGACCTGCCCTCGCTGAATACTATAGGAATGACACCCAAGTCTATCCTACCAGCGGAAGTGGGAAAGAGAAAAATACCTGCGAAGGCGATCTTGAAGGCATTGATTCGGAATTTCTTCCATTCCTTCTTGCCCGCAATGAAGTCTCTAGCAAGCCTCGCCGGAAAGGCACTCCGAGAGAAGTACTTCGTCAACA
Source organism: Fagus sylvatica (assembly GCA_907173295.1). NCBI lineage: Eukaryota > Viridiplantae > Streptophyta > Magnoliopsida > Fagales > Fagaceae > Fagus > Fagus sylvatica. The sequence goes on from OU015761.1 coordinate 72,501,726, forward strand.
GGTCTAGAGAAATGTTGGCTTTCCGCCAAGTTGCCTCAGGTCGGGCGATCTCAGGACGTAGAACCGCAGTGGTCAAACCCAAGTATTTCTCCAAGCATCGGTTGGACCGAGGACCCTGAATGGGTATAACCGGGGTCTCGCTAAAGGGGCTGTCTAGCTGGAGAAGCTTAGCATACTCCTCCATGGTGGGAATGAGATCCACCTCTCCGATGGAAAAGCAACAATGGGTCGGGTCCCAGAAAGAAGCTAGCGCCTCGAGCAAGCCGCGATCAACCTGTAGCCGCATGAAAGGGGGAAACTTGCCAAAGATCCCCACGATATCGGCGTGGTCATCCTCTCCGAGAAGAGTCCACCAATGTCTCATCCGCTCAACACGGAAGTCATGGAAACGAAGCGTCACCAAGGAGTCGGGATCACTACTTGAAGAAGCCATGAAAATGAGAAAAACGAAGAGTTTTTGGTGAAAAGGGGAGAGGAAAACTCAAAAAATGGTTGCTGGCTCGAAGGAGAGCCTGGAGTTTAAAAAGCCAAGAACTCGCGCATCACCATCATGCGCCGCGCATGACGGTCATGCGCGAGTCCCGTTGGGAATCCCAACGGCTCTTTCTCCCATGTCTCGCGAATTCGAACCTGTTCGCTCACTCCCGGAGGTCCGTTTTGCACTATATAAGGGCCATTTCGCAAGGAATCACCTAGGGGAAAGTCCTGGGCGGTCCGGTGATCGAAGATTTCGAGTCAACGAACAGAAACCGACCCGAAACCCTAGAACCGGTCCGGAAGGTCAAAAGTGGGACCAGAGCTGGTCTCAAACGGAAGCATTTGATGCGATTTAATCAAGACCGACCACCCGCCAGCAGGATGGCCCGAGAACCGAGAATTAGGCTCGACAGTCGAGAACCGGCCCTGAAACCCTGGCTCAACTCAGAAACCGGGAAGTACAAAGATGACTCGGGAATGCCACGCAGGCGAACCCCGTGGTACACTGGGGCAAAATTTTTCAAAAGGACTTTGAAAAATTTCGAAAAGAAGTAGACTGACCCTCTGCGAGCCGTCGTAGCCTGACACAAGGAAAGCGAAGAAAGAAATCCAGAACTCTGCATCAACCTACGTTGCCCTACACTGGGGCAAAATTTTTCTATCTTCAAGAAGCTAGAAAAATTTATTCGACACTACATACTGGGGCAAATTTTTCCATTTTTGTCAAGAAAAATTGGAAAAATGGGCCTCGGAGAAATGGGCCTCGTGAAGGAGTAAGTCAAACTGAAATGGGCCCGTGAAGGAGTAAGTCCCAATGATGGAAATGGGCCTCGTGAAGAGTAAGTCCCGAGAAATGTAAGTCCCAATGATGATGGAAACGGGCCCCAAGGAGAGGTAAGCCCCGATATTTATTGAACCAGGCCTCGCGGAGGATCGAGACCCGGTATCCATACACATAACCCAAACACATACCCCAAACACATACCCAAACATACATCCATAAACATACATCCATACACA
>OU015761.1:72503322-72525361 GCA_907173295.1 Fagus sylvatica
CAACATTTCTCTAGATTTGCTGAAGTACTTCTCTCGGAGTGGCTTTCCTGTGAGTTGCTAGGGACTTTATTGCGGGCAAGAAGGGGTGGAAGAAATTCCGAATCAATGCCTTCAAGATCGCTTTCGCAGGTATTTTTCTCTTTCCTACTTCTGCTGGTAGGATAGATTTGGGTGTTATTCCCATAGTATTCAGCGAGGGCAGGTCTATCATCCCTGCCATATTGTGCGAGACCGTGCGGTCTTTATCTTATTGTAGGAGACAGGGAGAGGGGGTTCCGATGTTCTGCACACAGCTCCTCCAGCTCTGGTTCTGCAGTCACCTGCGGCACTTCTACCGCCTCCAGACTCCTTATCACTTTGAGAGGCATACGGTGAGCCAGACCGTCAATATAGCACTTCCCTTCACTGGCAATAGTCGTGATTGGGCATCATACCTCCTCGACTTGCCCTTGGGTGAATGGTCTTGGAAGGTCACTTGGGGGCCAGCAGTGTGGAAGCCCTGGACTCATTGTGCCCTCTTCGATGGAGTGCCTCTTCCTGGGGTGTGGGGTTGTACGGGCTACTATCCCAGCCTTGCTCTTCGTCAGTTTGGTGGTGTTCAGTACCCGCCTCGTCTTGGTGACTTGGATGCGGTGACTTTCGACTACATCCCTAGTGAGGATATGTGGAGGCTCCTCTCCAGGGTTGAGGTTATCTGGGAAGGCCGCCTTTCGGAGGTAGTTCTCATCGAGGATGGTTCGCCCGGAGATAGCTCTGTTGCTTCTGACTTTGTCGAGTGGAGAGAAGGGTGGACTCCCTTTTTTACTCTCAGGCCTACTGTACGGCCAGGCACATCACATTCTTTGGTGTCTCGCTCTCTTCGGGTGTCAGCCTCCACTGGTCAGCCTGAGAGAGTTACTGTTTTGGAGCGAGAGCTTGAGGAGGCTCAAACAGAGCTGTTATCATTACGCCTTGCTAGGGCAGCTGAGAGAGAAGCGTCTGCGGCTCGTGTAGAGTCTCTGCGGAGTACCTTGCATCATAACAGTGTGGCGGTGGCGAATCTTCGTCGCGACTTAGAGGCTCAGAGAGGGAATGTCTCTACTCTTCGTACAATGAATGAATTCATCAGAGAGCAGCTTGAGATTTCTGAGGATGCTAAGGATCAGCTGGCCAGAGACCTTGGCTGAGACTCGGGAGCAGCTGGAGACTGAGCAGGCGGAGAGGACTCGGGTCCAGGATGAGCTTGATTCTCTTCGTTCATATACCCAGGCCTTGGTTGATCCTGCCACCGGTCGTCCTCAGGACATTGTAGCCCTCCGACGGGCGCTAGATGCGAGTGAGGAGGCGCTCACGTCTGCGCGTACTTCCATGGGGGTCCATGAGGGTTCAGATCAGCGTTCTCCAGGGTGACAACGGAGTCTTGCAGACTGAGTTGGACTTGGTGCATGATGCTCTTGAGTCCAATGCTTCTTGGCTCAATCAGGAGGGTTTCCCTGTGGTCACTTCTCTTCACCAGATCAACCAGGTGATGGATTCTTTGGGTGCTAGAGCTCGCGCCGTCTGGGAGGAGCATGATGAGGGGGATCCGGCCCTTTCCACTGCTTTGGGGAGATTCTGCAGAGAGACCTGCATACGTCTTGGTCATTAGATAGCATAACTTCACGGTAGCAGTGAGTAGTCAGTAGTTTTTGTATTTAGATGGTGAGTCATTCATAAATCCGAGTCGGATTATGCATGGCTCCCATTTTTAACTTCTAAGTCGATATATTTAGACATGCTTTCAAGACATCATGAAAAATCAAATGTATGAATTTATGAACTATGAATGAATGAAAGCACGTATTTTGTCTGTGAATATCTATATGAAATCCTATGTTTGTATAAGAATCTGTGAACTTAGCAAAGTTTAGCTTTTTATGAATCAATGGCAAGGATTGAATGTTATTGTGGAAATGAATATGAGAATTTACAAATTTGAAAGAGATAAGTATGGTATGAATGGTTTGTGAGAATTTAATGATATGTCACTTTGAAACTGGGTGTTTGGAAGGATACACTTGTGCTCCACCTCTTGATCCCCAAACATTCTCTTTATATCGAACGAACCGTACTGCTCAAAGGATAACATAGGTCGTTCTTTCGTCTAAAACCTCTTCACCGCATAACAACCCCGATCACTAGTCTTGCACTGATTTGATGCCTGCCTTGTTGTGATACCGGTTTTTTTTTTTTTTTTTTTTTTTTTTTTTTTTTTTTTAGCCATATATTACCCTCCAGCTTACGCCAAGTCCAGCTTTCCACGTTACTTTTGCCTATGGCGCCTCTTCCGAGGTTTTCACCATACCCGTGGTAATTTCCATCCGAGGGCAACGTCCTTACGGATTTTCGTTGCTTCCCGGGCCTTCTTCAGAATTATCAAAATAACAAATTGGAACTTTGATAAATATTCCTCTTTGATTAAATTGACTTAAAGTTATACATGGTACTTGATTACAGAATCAGAATTAATGGGTGAACGGAACTCTTCGCCATCCATATCAGCCAGAATGATTGCTCCCCCTGAGAAGGCTTTCTTCACCACGTACGGACCCTCATATGATGGTGCGAACTTTCCTCGTGGATCTGATAGGGCCATATTCCTCTTCTTCAGAACGAGATCTCCGGGTTGGAAAGTGCGAGGTCGAGCCTTCTTGTTGTAAGCTCTTTCGATCCTCCTCTGGTAAAGCTGCCCGTGGCATAGTGCCGCCAATCTCTTTTCATCTATGAAGTTCAGCTGCTCATACCGTGCTTGGGCCCATTCAGCTTCTTCCAGCTGAGTTTGTGACAGGATTCTCAAAGAAGGGATCTCCACTTCGACCGGCAGTACCGCCTTCCATCCCATATACCAGAGAGTAGGGGGTAGGCTCCAACGGATGTCCTCACTGACGTTCGGTAGCGCACACAAGGCATAAGGCAGGTGCTCGTGCCAATCCTTATAAGTCTCCGTCATCTTGCTCAGAATCTTCTTCACGTTCTTGTTGGCAGCTTCTACGGCTCCGTTCATCTTTGGGCGGTATGGAGCAGAGTTGTGGTGCTGAATCTTGAACTGCTGGCATAACTGGTCCATCATGCGGTTGTTTAGGTTGGAAGCATTGTCGGTGATGAGCATTTCTGGCATTCCGTAACGGCAGATGATGTTGTTCTTCACAAACCGGGTGACCGCGACTTGAGTGACATTCTTGAAGGAACATGCCTCTACCCACTTGGTAAAATAGTCGATGGCTACCAGTATGAACTCATGCCCGTTAGACGCCTTTGGGGTAATCGCACCGATCACATCCATTCCCCAAGCTGAGAACGGCCACGGCGAGGCCATAGTGTGAAGATATTGGGGAGGTGCGTTCTTGCTGTTCTGATACATCTGGCATTTGTGGCACGTCTGGACATGTCTGATGCAGTCCCTCTCCATTGTCAACCAATAATAGCCAGCTCTCATGATCTTCCGGGCCAGGAAGGGTCCGTTGGCATGGGCTCCCATTAATCCCGCGTGCATCTCTTGAATCAATCGGTTGGCCTCTTCTGCATCTACACATCGCAAGAGGGTGGCGTCATGAGTTCGCTTTGTACAGAATCTCTCCGCTCAAGGAAAAACTGGAAGGCCATTCCTTCTGATGTACTTCTTCTCATTTTCGGTCGCCCGTGGTGGATACTCTCTGTCTTGGATGAAGCGCTTGATATCGTAATACCAAGGCTTATCGTCTATCTCTGCCTTCGACGTTCATGCATTCCTTCCACGCACACACAGTATGCTGGGATATCTCGAGTCTCGATCCGCAATGGTCGCACATCATCCCCTTCTACTAGCTTGATTAGGCTTGCCAATGTGGCGAGCGCATCAGCGAAAGTGATTGTGAGCTCTTGGGGTGTATGTGAAGGTGACATACTTGAACTTTGGGACTAGCCGCCTGATGTATCGTTGGTACGGGATGAGCTTGGGATCCCGGGCCTTGCCATTCTCCGTTAGTCTGTGACACTATTAGCAGAGAGTCTCCGAAGACTTCCAGTTCATAAGCACCGAATTCTAAAGCTGCTTGCAGGCCGACGATGCATGCTTCGTACTCAGTCATGTTGTTGGTGCAATCAAATCCCAGCTTAACAGCGATAGGAGTTTGTTGTCCCTTTGGCGATACCAAGACCGCGCCAATTCCACTTCCGACAGCGTTCGCTGCTCCATCAAAGTAAAGCTTCCATCTGCCGTGATTGTCTTCGTCGACTGTCATTACGTCTTCGTCTGGGAACTCTGAGTCCATTAGCTCTAACTGCTCAGACGGGTAATCTGCCAAGTAATCGGCTATGGCCTGTCCCTTGATCGCCTTTCGAGCCACAAACAAGATGTCGAACTTCAGATAGGAGTACTTGCCACCGTGCGATCTTCCCAGTCAAGGCGGGTTTTTCAAAGATGTACTTGATCGGGTCCATTCGGGATACCAACCAAGTGGTGTAGTAGAGCATGTACTGTCTCAGCTTCTTGGAGGCCCAAGCTAGTGCGCAGCACGTCTTCTCAACCAACAAGTAACGGGTCTCCGGCTCCGTGAACTTCTTGCTAAGATAGTAGATTGCCTGCTCCTTCTTCCCAGTCTCGTCTTGTTGTCCCAACATGCAGCCCATGGATGCTTCTTGGACTGTGAGGTATAGAATGAGGGGACGTCCTGGAGTTGGTGGAACCAGGATGGGTGGGTTGAGCAGATACTCCTTGATCTTGTCAAAGGCTTTCTGGCAGTCTTCAGTCCACTTTATCTTCACATCTTTTCTCAGTAGTTTGAACAGAGGCTCGCAGGTTGCCGTAAGCTGTGCGATGAAGCGAGCTATATAGTTAATCCTTCCCAAGAAGCTTCGGATCTCTTTCTCTGTCTTTGGCTGCTTCGGCTTGCGGGCATGCCTTTGTATCAATCTCAATTCCCCGGCTTGACGATGAAGCCAATCTCAATAACCTAATAACTTTCCGGATGTGACGCCGAAGGCACACTTGTTCGGGTTTAATCTAAGCTGATACTTCTTCAATCGCTGGAACAGCTTTGCGTAGGTCTGTGAGATGATCTTGTGCGGTTCGAGACTTAGGCAATCATGTCATCCACGTAAACCTCTATCTCATGATGAATCATGTCGTGGAAGAGGGTGACCATGGCTCGCTGATAAGTGGCTCCGGCGTTCTTCAGACCGAAAGGCATGACATCATACACAAAGGTTCCCCAATGTGTGACAAAAGCGGTCTTGGACTTGTCTTCCTCGGCCATCTTGATCTGATTGTACCCTGAGAATCCGTCCATAAAGAATGAGAATACGACGTTCGTTGCTGTGTTATCGACCAGGGTATCAATGTCAATGTGAGGTAGAGGAAAATTATCCTTCGGGCTGGCTCGGTTCAGATCCCGATAGTCCACGCACATTCTGACTTTTCCGTCCTTTTTCGGCACCGGGACTATATTGGCTACCCAGTCCGAATAGGTTACTGTGCTTAGGAAACCTGCCTTCAATTGCTTTTCCACCTCTTCCTTGATCTTCAAAATGACCTTCGGGCTTCATTCGGCGCAGTGCTTGCTTTACGGGCTTGCACTCTGGCTTCAAAGGAATCTTGTGGACCACTATGTCTGTGTCTAGGCCTGGCATGTCTTGGTAAGACCAGGCGAAGATCTCGTGGAACTCTCTCAACAGTGCGAATGAGTGCTTCCTTTTGCTCTGGCGGCGCAGCGGGTTCCAATCTTGACTTCTCTCGGCTCTTCACCCTCGTTGGCTAGATTTACAAATTTCCAATTCCTCTATGTTGGGTTTGGACCCCTCATCTTGTCTCTCTAATGCCTCGAGGATATCACTTGGTAATTCGATTTCTTCGTCAGGAATTATCTATGTTATCCAGTGAGCAATCCGTTTTGTTGTCAATTTTGGAGACGTGGGGATCGTTTGAGGTTTTGCGTGTAATCCTGGAAAGGATAGCGGATGGAAAAACGGTAAGAAAACTATAAAAAAGTTTTGGCGATGGCGTCGTTTGGATTGGCGTATTTAATTTAATGCACATTGGAGTATTTAAGATAGAAATTCATGGATTCATGGAATAAACATGGAATAAACGTGACATATCATTTGAAATATGGAGATGGAAATATTACAGTGATGAAATGATTATGATTGTGGCATGATATCTTGAAAGCATAAAATAAACATAGAAACCCGAAATTGTTTGATACAAAAATTCCCGAGCTATTGGTAGACTCAAAACCGAGTTACCCATAGCTGGGATACCGCTTACTCATTGCTACTTGAGACACGCTGTAGCAATGGTACGCAAGTCCACGTCTTGACTTCTTCTCCCTGTTGGCAGTGGCGGGTCGGTGGTGTGGTGGTGGAATCCTCCTCCTCAGTGATGGTGTGGATGCTCAACCCTTCAACCATAGGGCCAGCATATTCTTCTTCAGCAGTGGTGGTGATGATGATACTGCTTGGTGGTGTCTTGATTGGCTCCTCTCCTTCTCCGGCACTGGTGATGCTATCTGGTTCTTTGGCTGGTGGTGGCGGCTTGTCTTTCTCTTCTTCCTCTCCCTCAGCCAGTGCTGGTAGGGATGACATGTCCGATTCTTCTTTGATCTCCACGATCACCTTACTTACTCCTGGGTCGGGGATGATGTAGGGCTCTTCATCTTTCTTCAGACCCAAGTATTCTAGAATCGAATGGGGATTGAAGCGATATCGCTCCAAGAAGACTCTTACCAAATCATCCCAGCCGGTAAGGTTCCTCAGCTGATAGAACCAGGCGGCAGCTTGTTTTGACAGGCTCTCGGGAAACACCGAGATCATCAAAAGCTCATTCTCCAAATGTAAGGCCATCTTCTCGCCGTACTTTTGCAAATGGACCTCCGGATCCCCATCCTCGTAAAATATCTCAAATTCCGGTGTCACAAACCCAGGTGGCACTATCAAGCACGGGAATTGGAAGAATTCGGTGAAATCAACATCTCTCCATTCATCAGTGTCATCCTCCATGAAGTATCCCCAATCGGCTTCTTCATCCTGTAGGTTATCGAGATCCATCTCGTCTTCCACGATGTCATCCAGATTGATCTCTGCGTACCAGTCGAAATCGGAGGGGTCATCTGGTTGACGACTTCCTTTTGATGGTATTTCTTCTCTCCCCACTATCCCATTCTTCCATCAGATCGGTGACTTTCTTCTTGAACTCTTCGCAACAATCTAGGCTGTGCCCTCTCGCCCCCGAGTGATATTCACATGAGTCCCCTGTTGATGGCCCCGGTGGTGCGTCTAACGGGGTGATGTGTTTCTGCTTCTCCAAGGTGTAGAAGAGACGCCTCCACGCGATACTCTCCTCGTTCCCTTCCTCTATCTCAACCATGTTTACACCTCCTTCTGGGTGTTTAGGCAAAGGATTGGTGGTGATGTTAGGTAGTCCTTCAAACTTCAGGACTCCGTGATCAATTAGGTCTTGAACCCGATGCCTCAGTTGGCCGCAATTTTCAACAGTGTGTCCCACTTCTCCAAAGTGGAAATCGCAGGCCGAATTTGGGTTGAAATCCCTTCTTTGCGGGCCGCCGTAAGGTTTCGGGACAATAGGTGAGATTAGGCTCTTCTCTATCAGGATGGGGTATAACTCTGTCATAGGCATAGGTAAAGGCGTGAATTGCCTTGGCTCTTTTCTGAGCCACCTGTTGTCATTGGGTTGGTTTCCTTCACCGGCCTTGCCGGCATCTGAGGTGCCGGGGCCGGGGCTGGAACCTGAGTCGGAGCCGGGGCCTGAATAGGCCTAGGTTGTATCGGTTGCATGGTGAAAGTCGGGAGGACTTGCCTTGGTCTTCCGTTGTTTCTCCCTATCATTTGCACATCTCCTTCCTTCCTCTTTGTCGGAGCTTTCTTGGCGGCCTGTTCGGCTAATGCCATTAGGGCCGTCATGTCCACTATCTTTCTTTGTCTTTCAAGGCATCTTCGAATCCTGTCACCCACCGGTATCAGGTCTACAAAGAACTGCATTTGTAATCCCATCATCCGGTCGAAGTAGGGGTTCTTCAGTGTATCGACGAAGATCTTGATCATCTCTCTTTCGTCCAGCGGCGGGCGTGCTCGAGCCGCCTTCTCTCTCCACCTTTGGGCATACTTCCCTGAAGGTTTCATTACTCTTCTTCTCCATCCTCTGCAGATCAAATCGGTCCGGAGCTATTTGGGAGTTGAACCCATATTGAGCCAGGAAGGTGTCTGCCAGCTTCCTTCCAATGAGAGATCTTCTTCAACTGTGAGTACCATTCTGCTGCATTCCCTGTCAGGGTATCTTGAAATGTCTGGATCAGCAACGGCTCATTGTCGGCATAGGGTGCCATCTTTCGGCAGTACATTTGCAGATGGATCATGGGGTCTCCTCTCCCATTGTATTTCTCGAACTCCGGGGCCTTGAACTTGGGTGGCACCGTCATGTTGGGGAACCAGGACATGCTCGAGAAGTCCGTGTTTCCGAAAGAGTTCAAACCCTGTATGAGCCTGATCTTCTCCTCCAAACTATCAATCTTGCTGTCCAATTGGGAGTCTTTCCCCTCTGGCTTTGGTGGCGTCGGCGGCCTTGGTGGAGTGGCGTTGGTGTTGGAATGCCCTTCCGGTTCTGCTTCACTGGTATCTTTGTCGTCTTCCTTCCTTTGGTTCTCATCATCCGTATTTCGCTTTGCTATTAGTTGCACGAAGCTGAGGAGTTCGTCGAACTTTCGTTCAAGAGCGACCATCCGGATTTCTTGCTCGCTAGGTCCGGGTCCACTTGTTTCTCCAGCCATTTGATTGCGAATGCAAATATAACCTAGAGAGGTAAACAACGTCAAGTTAGACTTTGAATTCACAGTTGGATGCATGACCTTGGCTTACTTTGCGGGTAAACCATGGCTAAGTATGTATGCGTATGCATGGTATGCATGAATGCAATATGCATTGACAAATGGATGGGTTTTCCCATTGGGTTGCCAGAAATTGGCGAGCCTTTCGGCTCATGGCTTTATTTTTGGGTGACCAACATCAATCAATATGAGGGTCGGGATGACACAAATAAACATCTATGTATGTACATAGTGGTATTGTCAACCAAGAAATAGGCTTTCACACCACTGGAAATTCGACGAGCCTTTCGGCGTTTGGTTCCATTTTGAAAATTTTTTGGAGGGAACCAGTGTCGATAGGTGTGAAGGTCATATTCTTGGTTGACGGACAACACAACGGGTAAGTATCTAGATTCCTATGTAGAGTTGAGAACTCTTTAGGGTTGACACATGTATGGACTTGTCAACGAAGAGGTGGGCTTTCACACTATCAAAATTTGACGAGCCTTTCGGCGTTCGGTTCTATTTTGAAAGATTTTTGAGAACCGATGTCAGTTAGTGCGAAGGTCATACTCTTGGTTGGACATGACGAGACTCTACACGACCTTATAGAGTTTGGAAACTCTTAGGGTTTACAGGCGTGCTAACGAAAAGATAGACTCTTGCATTATCAAAATCCGATGAGCCTTTCGGCGTGCGGTTCCATTTTTTTTTGAAAATTTTGGAGGGAACCGATGTCGATAAATGCAAGGGTCGTACTTTTGGTTAAGGACGACACGACTCTATACAAAATGGTTACAAATGTATCAACGAAAAGATGGACTATCACATCTTATCCAAAATTTGACGAGCCTTTCGGCGTTCGGTTCCATTTTGAAAATTTTTGGAGGGAACCGATGTCGGTTGATGTGATAATCGTACTTTTGGTTGAGGATGACTTGACTCTATACACGATGGTTACAATCGTACCAACGAAAAGATAGGCTCTCGCATTACCAAAAATTGACGAGCCTTTCGGCGTTCGGTTCCATTTTGAAAGATTTTTTTGGAAACCGATGTCGGTAAATGCGAGGGTCGTACTTTTGGTTGAGGACGACATGACTCTATACACAATGGGTACATACGTATCAACGAAAAGGTAGACTATCACATCCAAAATTTTGACGAGCCTTTCGGCGTTCGGTCCCATTTTTAAAAATTTTGAGGGACCAACGTCGGTTGATGTGATAATCGTACTTTTGGTTGGATGACAAGACTATGTACATGACGGGTATGATCGTACTAACGAAAAGCTAGACTCTCACATTACTGAAAATTCGACGAGCCTTTCGGCGTTCGGTTCCATTTTTGAAAATTTTTGGAGGGAACCGATGTCGGTTAATGTGAGGGTCGTACTTTTGGTTGGGGTACGACAAGACTATGTACACGCGTATCAACGAAAAGATAGACTCTCACATTACTGAAATTTGACGAGCCTTTCGGCGTTCGGTTCCATTTTTGAAAGATTTTTGGGAACCGATGTCGGTTAATGTGAGGGTCATACTTTTGGTTGGGATACGGTACGACTCTATACATCCCATGTAGAGTTTGGAACTCTTTGGGTTTGAGTGGTTTGCAACGGGTATGGACAACGTGGTTATCCTATCCCTTTATCAAACAATGACATGCAAACAAAGGTTTAGATAGATAGAACCTGAGCTCGGCTCCAATTATTTTATCACCACCTGGAAAATAGCACAACGCTTTTCCCTTGACTCATTTTGAAAAGACACATCCTATTTTTGGGTATCCTATCTTAGGTTGGATGTTCACTCGGTTGGCTTTTACCAGAGCCCTCACAGGTAAGTTTTTCTACTGCTATAGCTTACTATATGCAACATGGTATGACACAGCTTGGAATTCTGTTTCCTAAAGGGGCCGATGATCATGCCCGTTTCATCCTCCCGAAGGAAGTCGAAAGGGTATTGGATCACCGGGGAAGCACTTGCACGCCCCCCTCGATCTCCACGGGTGTGAAGGGAGAAGGGTGGATTCTCGTGTTCCATGTCCTAGATATAAAAGGGTTCGTGGTGGAGCCTGTACCAGCCCAGCCCCACCTGAGTCCGGGTTCGACCCAAAAGTCCAATGAGTGTAAATGTCATGATTTTGAAAGTAAAAAGGGAAAAGACTTTTTTGTACAAGGCACAATATATAATATGTGTTGCATAAAATAAATCTCTATCCTATGTTCGCAGTTTATATACAAGAATATAGACATGCTAAAATCAAAACACTATACAAGATGAAATAAAGAATGAATCAAATAATGAATACCAACAAATATATACACACACATGCTTAGCAAAGAAAACACCGAAAGACTATAGGCTTAAACCCTCTAAGTCCCCAGTGGAGTCGCCAAGCTGTCGACACCGGCGGAAAATTCTTATTTTATTTCTTTTTATTTTCCTAGATACCGACCCCCATTTGGCGAGTGTTGTGTGATTCCTCTATCTCTTTTCCGTTTCGAGATACGAGTTGTGTGTGTGTGGGAACTTGTGTACGTGTGTGCGTGTGAGCACAAATTTGGAGTCGCCACCAATCATGGGAAATTTTAAGGTGTGATTGGGCACCTATGTCTAATAGATTTTACCCTATTTAGACATCTACAACTAAATGGTCTTGAACCAGAGATAGGTTCGGGGGTTTGCTTATGCGTGGGGAAGGTGTTAGGCACCCCACGACATCCGTTTAAGAAAACGGTTACCTCCTTCCTAATGTTTTCTTTTATTTGCTAAGCCTAAGTTTGTTGGTTTTTATTATGTACAAATGTCCCGATTTCCGTCGTACGATATACCAAAAATGGCAAACGTAATGTGACTTCGTTCGGTTTTGATTAGACTCTTTATTTCACCATCCCTTTATCTTTGTATCTTTTAAATTTCCGGGCATTTCGGTGGTAGGATATACTTGAAATCCTAACACCTAGTGCCGGGACAAACAATTAATGTTTTTGGTGCCATATTCGGGATCTCTTTACCCTTGATTTCCAAGAGTAAAGCGGTCCGTCAAATGGCGGGGTTTTGGATGATTAATTCACACTTTGGGGAATTTTAGACCATGATCCTATGGGAGTTAGAACGTGTAGAATCCCTTACACGAAAGCACGTACCAGCCACGCCCCCGTGTAAAGGACTCATACCTTCCAAAAGCCAGGGCGAGCCGTAACCCTTGGATTGCACCAACTTCGTTTCTAACGCCCACATTACCATGTTTACTCTTTTTAAAGTTTTCATGGCAAAGTGTATTTTAATCACATTTTTATATCAAAGCAATAAACACTCAAACAAGTAATCACGGCATGTTCGCAGCACATAAATCACAAGAATGAGCATGGCATCAAAGTGGTAAAACATTCAATCAAATAATCACGGCATGTTCGCAGCACATAAATTACAAGAATGAATGAGTATGGAATGATCACGGCATGTTTGCAGCACATAAATCATAAGAAGTTCAAATGAGTAATCACGGCATGTTCGCAGCGCATAAATTACTAAAATGACAAGTATGGGATGATTATGGCATGTTGGCAGCATATCAATGAACACAACACTTAATCGAAATGTATTTCATGAGAATTTTTAGGGAAAGGGTCAAGACCTCGTGGGGTCGGGATTCGATGCTATTGAAAGACTTACTCGGATCTCCGACACCACCATAGGATTTACATGAATAAAACAAAGCAATCTTAAAAGAGGGTTTCAATGCCTTTTCGGGCTTACACGAAGGGTTGGTGCTATTGAAAGACTTATCCAAACCTTCGACGCCAAATAGGACTTAAATGAGAAAATCTATTTGAAAATGGGGTTTCAACGCCTTTTCGGGCTTACACGAAGGGTTGGTGCTATTGAAAGACTTATCCAAACCTTCGACGCCAAATAGGACTTATATGAGAAAATCTATTTGAAAAGGGGGGTTTCAATGCCTTTTCGGGCTTACACGAAGGGTTGGTGCTATTGAAAGACTTATCCAAACCTTCGACGCCAAATAGGACTTATATGAGAAAATCTATTTGAAAAGGGGTTTCAATGCCTTTTCGGGCTTACACGAAGGGTTGGTGCTATTGAAAGACTTATCCAAACCTTCGACGCCAAATAGGACTTATATGAGAAAATCTATTTTGAAAATGGAGTTTGCAATTTACGGGTCCAACGCCTCATGGATTTACATGGGGTTTAGTGCTATTGAAAGACTTACCTAAAACCGCCAATACCGTTTGGTATTTTCATGCCCAAATCAAAATAATGACGGATAAATCAATATTTACAACAACGTAGTAAAAATGGCAATGAAATTTAGAGCATAACGGGAAGCAATAAATTAATGGAATTTACAAGGAGGGGATTTTGTGGGTCCAATGCCTATGGGATTACGTGATGGTTAATGCCTCTTTGAGGTCTTACATAGCCCACCACGACCAATCGGGATTATCACGCCCATTTTCACGGGGAACGGGGATAATAACAACGCAATATATTTACAAGCGCGTGAAAGTAAATAAAGCGATAAATGTATTTAAAGCATTGCGGAAAGCGATAAATAAATTTAAAGCAAATAATGGACTTAAAAACACGGGATTTTCATGGGTCCAATGCCTTATGGAATTACGTGGTGGTTAAAGCCTCTTTGAGGTCTTACATAGTCCACCACGACCAATCGGGATTATCACGCCCAAATCACAAAGGAAAAAATGGGAAAATGACAATATCCACAATATAATATTTACAACGTAGTAAATGTAAATAAAGCGGTAAATGACAATATTTAACACATGGGGGATGTATTTTTCGGGTCAAATACCTCGTAGGCTAACAAGGTTGTTACGGCCTCGTTAGAGGTCTTACGCAACTGAGCCAAAGCTACTCAATATTTGCCGTACTAAAACACAAGGGACCGGTGTATTTTTCGGGTCAAGACCTCGTGGGCTAACATGGTTGTCACGGCCTCGTTAGAGGTCTTACGCGAGCCGCCAAAGCCACTCAATATTGCCGTACTAAAACACACCGGGGGAAGGGGGGGAAATCACAACAATATATATATATTCACAAGTACGTAGTAAATGTAAATAAAGCGATAAATGACTAGAAAATGTAAATAAAGCGATAAAGAGACAAGGAAATGTAAATAAAGCGATAAAGAGACAAGGAAATGTAAATAAAGCAATAAATGATAAATGAACTTAAAGAATGAGAGGGAGAGAGAGAGAGAGAGAGGAGGGGAAGATGAGGAGAAGTTAGAGAGAGAAGCACCTAATAGATGCTTCTCACTCTAAAAACCCCCCAAAATCCCTAAAGAGAGAGAGAGAGCTTAGAGAGAGAGAGAGATTACCTAGAGAGGAGTCTCTCTCTCTAAAACTACCCAAAAACCCCTTCCTAAAACCCCCTAAAACCCCTATTTCTGCCTATTCTAACGCTCAAGGTGCCTAGAGCCCGAGCCAAATTGTGTGCAAATGAGGGGGGGGAGGCTTTATTTATAGGGGGGCGTGCACGCGGGGCGCGCCATGATCGCGCGCGGCGCGTGATGGTGGCGCGCCTCGCGTGCACGCCTCCCGAGACAGCTGTCTGCACTTCCTCGATTCTCGCGCGCGTATTCTTTTTTTGACCCGATTTTCGAGGGCAGTTTTGGAGGTCTTCTGGAACTCAAAATGGGTCATGCAGCATATCTCCGGAAAGCTCTCGACGTCCTCTTTCCAACGGTATGAAGTTTGCATGAATCGGAGTTCGGATGAGAGAGTTATGGCTCCCGGAAGTCGGGGTATCGGAGCTGTTTTCGTGCACTTTTCCGGTGAAGATTCCGATCAAACGGGGGATGCTTTCGGCGAACCGAGAGTTCCACGACGTAGCTGGAGTCGTTATCTTTCCAACGCACCCGGGCTCGTAGATCAACTTGTTGCGAGCCGGAAAGACTCTGCGCGCGAAGGCGGCTGTCCGGGAGAAAAATGCGTTTTCCTCCCAGCGCGTTTTTCTTCAAATCTTGTCCCAGTTCGCGCACATATTTGACCTAGCTCCCGATGTCAGATTTTGACGTTCTTGGTACCGTCGGAAAGCTTGCGTTGCCTACTTTTGCAAGGTTCCAGATTTGCGGAAATCCGAGCTTGGACTTGTGAGATATGGTTCCGCGAACAGAGGCCACCGGAGTGTTTTTGGTCCGTTTGAGGGCAGTTTTCCGATCAGGATTCCGGCTTGACCCGATAAAATCTTGGCGATCCGAGAGTTCCACGTCGTGCATGAGTGTGTCTTCTTTCCAACGCACCCGGGCTTGTGGATCAACTTGTTGCGAGTCAGGAAGACTCTGCGCGCAAGCGTGGCAACGTCGGTAAGAAAGTTCCGGAATTTTCAGCACAGCCTTATTTCGTCAGGCCTGTTTTCACGCGCATGGTAGATATAGCTCCCGATGTCGGATTTCGGCAATCTTGGTATCGTCGGAAAGCTGGTGCTACCTATTTTCCAAAGGTACAGGCCTTGCACAGAGGCGAGCTTGGGTTCGCAAGATATGATCCTGCGAACGGAGGCCGTTGGAACGTTCCTTATGCCAAGGGGTCATCTTCTGACTGAGATTCCGGCTTGACCGGAGGAGCTCTTGATGATCCGAAAGTTGCGTGTGGTAGCTGAAGTGAACCTCTTGCCTAAGGGTCTTGGCTCGTGGACCAAGTTGCAATGGGTCGGAGAGAATCTTTGCGCAAACGTTGCCTCTCAAATAGGCTGTTTTGTCAACAACACTTAGCAAAATTTGGCTAAGTGTTGGACCGTTTTTTCACAGTTTTGACCATAACTTCCTCGTTTCTCGTCCGTTTTGGGCCCGTAAAGTATCGAATCGAAGCTCTCATTACGTTCTTCAGAATGGTCCAGGAGCGGTCAGTTCGATTCAGCTTTCGGTCTGGTCAACAGTCAGGTCAAACCTTGGTCAAACTTGGTCAACCTTGGTCGAATTTGGTCAAAACTCTCCAAACTCCGGGAAATGTATCCCGGACCGCGTTTCGAGGGTTTTTTGGGCCAGATGGACCCTAGTCGGGCTGGGAACGGCTCGGTCAAACCTCGGTCAAACTTTGGTCAACCCTGGTCAAACTTGGTCAACCCTGGTCAAACCTTGGGAAATGTGTCCCGGACCTTCTCCTTGGGAGTGTTTGATGCAACCAGGCTTCGTTGGATCATACGGGCTGGGTCCGGGTCGCCCCGCCTTGCGTACCGACACCCGAGAAAATCCCGTGGGTAAAAATGGGGTTATGACAATAATATTATTGCATAAAAATCTCCAAAGAGAGAACTAATCATCCAAAAGCCTACTATTCGACGGACCACTTTATTATTGGAAATAAAGGATAAAGAGATCTCGAATATAGTACCAAAAACATTAATTGTTTGTCCCGACATTCAATGTTAGGATTTCAAGTACATCCTATAATTGAATTACCCAGAAACCTAAAAAATATAAAGATAAAGAAAGTGAAACAAAGAGTCTAAACAAAACCAAATGAAGTAAAATTGCATGTACCATTCTTGGTACGTTGCTTGACGGAAATTAGGACATTTGTGTCTAATTTAAACCAACAACCATGCTAAGCAAACATAAAGGAACACTAGAAGGGAGGTAATCGTTTTAAACGGATGTCGTGGGGTGCCTAACACCTTCCCCTTGCATAATCTAACCCCAAAACCCATCTCTGGTTCAAGACCATTTTTAATAGGTCTAAGCAAGATAAAATCCATTCGATATAGGTGCCCAATCACACCTCAATTTTCCATGATTGGTAGCGACTCCAAATTTGTGTTTACTTGCACACATACACGTGTTCGCCTTACACCCACACACACATTGCATATATATATTCGCCAATAGGGGTCGAAATAGGATTGTTTCCATTTTCATTAATCACGCCATATCATGCAAGCCTCCCCAATGTGGTGGAAAGCGCATCTCATTCTGAAAATGTGACGAGAGAAAGGAAATTCTCCGATGTCGACAGCTTGTCAACTCCATTGGGGACTTAGAGGGTTTAAGCCTATAATCTTTTAGTGTTTTGTTTACTAATCATGTGTTTACGCATTTGTTGGTATTTGTTAGAGAGTTTACTCTCTTTGTTTCATCTTGTATAGTGTTTTGATTTTAGCATGTCTATATTCCTGTACATATATATTGCAAACATAGGATAGAGATTTAATTATGCAACACATACTATATATTGTGCCTTGTAAAAAAAAAAAAAAAAAAAAAAAGTCTTTTCCCTTTTGTTTTCAAAATCATGACATTACCCTCATTGACTTATGGGTCGAACCCGGACTTAGTGGTTATCTGGCTGGTACGGATCCACCACAAACAAATATCTAGTACCTAGAGTCACGAAAATATGTATCCCTTCCTCCACACCCGTGGGGATAGTGGGTTTGTGGAAAGTGATTCCCCTTTGATCCAATACCCTTTGGCTTTCTTCGAGAAGTCATTGTTGGCATGATCATTGGCCCCTTTACTATATATTGTGTCTCATATAGTAAAGTTATAGAGTAAATGACTACCTGTGAAGGCTCTGGTAAAAGCCAACCGAGTGAACATCCAACCTAAGATAGGATATCTAAAAATAAGACTTGTCTTTTCAAAATGAGTCAAGTGAAAAGCATCATGCTGTTTTTCAGGTGGTGAAAAAAAAATGGAGTCAAGCCAGTTTCTATCTATTCGAACCTTTGTTTGCATGTCTTTGTTGGGTAAAGGGGAAAGGATAACCATGTTGTCCATACCCGTGTAAACCATCCTAGCCCTAAGAGTTTCCAACTCTGTGTGGGGATGTATACATTCATCCATCTAGTCATCTTCAACAAGAAGTATGACCATCACATCAGCCATGTAGTAGTTCCACGCCCCCTCTCGCCCCTTAAACCAACCAAAAAGGAGAAGAATGTCAGTTCCCCCGAAAAAATGGAGTCAAGCCAAGTTCTATTTATTCGAACCTTTGTTTGCGTGTTTTTGTTTGGTAAAGGGGAAAGGATAATCGTGTTATCCATACCCGTGTAAACCATCCTAACCCTAAGAGTTTCCAACTATGTGTGGGGATGTGTACATTCATCCATCTTGTCATCTTCAACAAGAAGTATGACCCTCACATCAGCCAATGTCAGTTCCCTAAAAAAAAAATGGAGAGCCAGGTTCTATCTATTTGAACCTTTGTTTGGTAAAAGGGAAAGGATAACCGTGTTATCCATACCCGTGTAAACCATCCTAGCCTTAAGAGTTTCTAACTCTATGTGGGGATGTATACATTCATCCATCTTGTCATCTTCAACAAGAAGTATGACCCTCACATCAGCCAATTTTAGTTCCCCCGAAAAAATAATAATAATAAAAAATTAAAAAAAATAAATAAATCGAAACCGTGAGCCGAAAGGCTAGTCAAATTTTGGTAGTCGATGTGGGAAGTCCACTTACTTGTTGATGCATGTTGCATCCATACCCATCATGTGCATACACATGTAAGTCATCCAAACCATAAGAGTTTCCAACTTTGTATGGGGATGTATATATCCATCTATCTTGTCATCTTCAACAAGAAGTATGACTCTCACATCAACCAATGTCGGTTCCCCCAAAAAATTTTCAAAATAGGAACCGTGAGCCAAAAGGCTCGTCAAATTTGGTAGTTTGATGTAAGAGTCCACCTACTTGTTGATGCATGTTACATCCATACCCATCATGTGCACACACATGTAAGTCATCCAAATCCTAAGAGTTTCCAACTCTGTATAAGGATGTATATGTCCATTCATCTTGTCATCTTCAACAAGAAGTATGACTCTTACATCAACCAATGTCAGTTCCCCCCAAAAAAATTTCAAAATAAGAACCGTGAGCCAAAAGGCTAGTCAAATTTTGGTAACCCTTGTCTACTTGTTGATGCATGTTGCATCTATGTACATCATGTGCATACACATGTAAGTCATCCAAACCTTAAGAGTCTCCAACTCTGTATGGGATGTAGATATATTCATCCATCTTGTCATCTTCAACAAGAAGTATGACCCTCATACCAACTAATATTAGTTACTCAAAAAAAAAAATTTTGGGAACCGTGAGCTGAAAGGCTCGTAAAAATTTGGTAGTCCAATGTGAAAGTCCATTTACTCGTTGATGCATGTCACATCATGTACATACTCATGCCCAATCAAGGTTTACCCACGAAGTAAGCCGAGGTCATGATCCTAATTGTGATTTAGAATCTAACTTGATACCGTTTGCTTGTAGGTACTACTTAGGTTTTGCTTAGGTGCTGCTTAAGCTCTGCTTAGGTTCTGTTTAGTTCCTACTCAACTTAATCACTCAATACCAACATCAAGACTTATGGCAGGAGAGACAAGTGGGCCTAGCGCACAAGATATCCGCATGGCTTCATTCGAGGAGAAGTTCAACGACCTTCTAAATTTCGTACGCCTCTTGGTGAAACGAGACACGGAAAATGAGAAGCAAGCGGAGGACATTAACAAGGATACATCCGAAGATAACCCAAGAGGACATTCTAACACCAATTCAGGCCCACCACCGATGCAACCTTTGAAGCCTGAAAAAAGGGACTTCCAATTAGACATCAAGATCAAAAAGGCCATGAGGAGCACAAAGATAGTGGATGCATCAGCCTTACTAGCATTTGCCAAGCATGATGTGGAGAATGAAACACGAAAAGTAGATCCCAACGCCACGCTCAGAAGTGACCCACCTCCAAAAGGGAATTCAAACACCCTTAAAGGCCCCTAATCTCTACCAATGTATGGCAATGGAGGAGAGAATTTGATGAACAAGAAGAAGGATGATTGCTCAGACATTAGAAATTTACAAGGACAACCATTGAACCCCAGCGACCAAGGAGATACAATTGGATCCCATTCCGACATAGATGGGCATTCCTCGAAGGACAGTGAAGAATCTAAAAAAGAAGCTCAAAGTCCAATTAGCAGGGTCATCATCCAGAAAGAAGAGCTAAAGGAAGTTAATTGTTGTATGGTCCCTCACAAGCGGCATACCCCTAAGAATATGGTTGAGAAAGTTTAGCAGTTAGAGAAACAACTCGATGAAATGGTCCAATCAATGCACCAGCTAATCACCCTTACAAGCACTTTACTGAAAGACGACAAAAAGGCAATTAGAAACCTTGCCTTTCACTCTCCTATAGGACAGGCAAGTACGAAGTCACCAAACAAGAAGGGAATGGAAAGACACCAAAAGCAAGAAACTCTCATGCTCCACACAGGACGATACCAATCCAGCTGAAATCTTTCTTCCTCCGCAAAACTAAAGTCGGAGCCGAGAAAATTTTGCACTTTACCTATGCCTATGGTTGAGCTCTACCTAAGGTTGTTGAAAAAAAAGGTTAATCTCATCATTTTTCCTGAAACAAACCCGTCATCTTCTTTATGATTCATCCAAACAATTTGAGTTCTATTTTGGAAGACCTAGCCATTCACTAGAGAATTGTCATGCTTTGAAGCGTAAGGTACAAGACCTCGTTGATCATGGGATTCTTAGAATCATTGAGGGCTCTACTCCAAGTGTGATCATTGCATGTCCCCTAGAGCATCGCAAGGACGGAACAATCATCCCTTCTCCTTAATCTCAAAGACCCACTACCTGTGGCATTCAGCCAGTTCATTTGACCACGCTACCAACACTCTCAGAGGCATGGGAGCATACAGTGCCCAAAACTCGACTAAAGCTTACGTCAAAGTTTCGAAATCCAGATGACCAATGTAGTTTTGATAAAGAGAAAGCCGAATACCCCACCAACAGATGCATGACACTTAAGCGGAAGATACAAGAGCTTGGTCACTTGGAGCCAAAAGTACCTGTCATGATCCAAGCTGGGAAGCCAAATATGCATACTATTCTCACGAAGAAGGTTAAGTCGACACTTGGCTCTCGCGCCAATGAGCCATCAAGAGATCAGACAAAGTGAACCATTTCAAGGAGCACTAGAACCTGGATTTTGCATCGCCAAGAATGAATTTTCAAGACAATACATCACTTCAATTACTTTATGTCTCATTTGTATTTTCTTTTAAGACTATTTTGGATTATTGTTGTGGTTTGTAAAAGCTAAGTTTCAAGACTCATTTTGAGCCTAGAACAAACCTCCTAAGCGCCACGTGCAATGATGACCTTGCATTTAGTAAAATATTTGTTTTGTCTCATGAAAGATTTATCTACCCTAACACGGTTCCCTTCCTTCCGCAGTTACTGGGGAAGTATGTATGATCTAAAAAAGAGTCTTCAAATCATGATGTTTCGTCATCACTTCACAATTATGAGATGCACCAAAGTAACTCAAGATGAGTCTATTCGAACACCCATCAATTGCAAGGATGAGTTCATACATAGAGATGTGGGGTCACTCTACTGCCATAGCCCAAACAATGCTTGGGTAAGGAAGGCTAGAAGTAAGACGACTATCTGAAATCTGGAGTCCATTGAGAGATCGTGGCAAACATTACACTAGGGCAACCTTTTGCACGATCCCTCTCTCGTTCAGGAAGATAATATGACTCTCAGTCACGACTTACATCATGAGATCCATATAAAGCCCGAGTGGAACTCCTTCATAATTCATTGGTTAATCTTGTTATTCGCCTGGCAGCCCTCGCCATGAGCAATTTTCAAAAGTACAACCAAACTGGAATGCATTGCTTCGAGTTATGCCAACAATGGGAAAATTGGTGAATGACCAAGACTCAAGAAGGGACCTTCCCCACAATGATGGAGAACTAGAATACTTCCAATTTTATCAGATTCTTCTGAAAGCTGGATGTTTCACTAACAACTTCTGTTTTGTTTTCCAGGAATCTGCTCTAGTTGACAAACTATAGTTCGTGAGCTATTCACCTTGAATGCTCTAACAAGCACGGTCATCAAAATGACAACTCACCCGACGGTTCCCAGAGTGCACAAGATCTAAATGACTCGCTTGGAGCACCTAAAAATAGCCACAATATCAATATTTGTGGCAGCAGTATTAGGATAGCTATGCTAACAGTCAAATGATGGTTCACGAAGCATCTCATCCTAAATATCTGCCAACACGGTGTTGGAACCTGGACAACAGAGGAAATAAATTGGGTCACTCATGTGACAGAATGTCGCAAAACGTTCTGATTTTATCGAATTTGGTTAAGCCCAAGATGCTAGACTAACCATGTTTACCCTGATGTCTTTTT
>OU015761.1:72525461-72530461 GCA_907173295.1 Fagus sylvatica
TTTCACGCCTAACTCGTCTATGTCTACCCGACCCAACTTCAGATGCTAAGTCTTCCTCATCCTCACCATCTCCTTCATTCTCATACTCATTTTCAACCCTAGGCTCACATCGCCTCCTATCTCTCCCATCTTGTAGATTTCTAATCGCTGTTTCTTGATGATCCATCCTATCCTTCACTTCACCCAATACAAAGTTCAACCTTTCAAACTGTTGCTGCATGGCTTGCAACACAAAGGATGAGTTATCCGCCTTCCCCTTCGGTGATGAGTCACTCCGATGAGACATCGTAATGTGCTGCACAAAAAAAAAATGTTAGTGGAAAACCTCACACACTCCCTTACGTGTTTACACTCGAATAATGGCACTCCACTCGTATTTCACTCTTAATTGGCTTTTTTTTTTTTTTTGATAATAGTCTCACACTCTCTTGCCTTTTACCTCAAGAGTTTTCCCACTCAAGTTCTTCAAGAACTAATTGAACTCAATCAAGAAAAAAGAACAAGACCTTATTTTATCCCAACTAGTAATTAGGTCCAAGAAACAAGAACAAGAACCAGAACAAGAACAAGGGAATAAAAACGAATGAAAGAGTAACTATAATGATGTATGCAGCCCCGTTGATGATAAGGCTCATAAAAACATGTTTCCGGTCTGAATTTTTTTACTAAACCGTACCACAATAACTATCGTGGCCAAACGGACTATATGGCGCGATTGGGGGAAAAAATGTTCCGAAGCGAAGTTTTGTCCATCCGAAAAAGCACGTTTTCGGTTCCGAATTTTTTGACTGAAACCGGCCCCATCACCTCTTTTCTGGGCCAAAACGGACCTATATGGTGCGTTCGGGGGCAAAATTGTTCCGGACGAAAACTTTGCTCAATTTTGCCTCAAAAGCCCTCTCGAATTCGTTTTTCTGAAAAACACGTTTTCGGTTTGAATTTTTGTACTAAATCGCACCTCACCTATTTTCTTGGCCAAACGGACTAGATGGCACGATTGGGGGCAAAAGTGTCCCGGAGCGAAGTTTCGTCCTTCCTAAAAAACACGTTTTCGGTTTGGAATTTTTTGATGAAACCGGCCCCCATACCTCTTTTCTGGGCCTAATTGGCTATATGGTGCGTTCGGGGGCAAAATTGTTCCGGACGAAAACTTTGCTCAATTTTGCCTCAAAAGCCCTCTCGAATTCGTTTTTCCAAAAAACACGTTTTCGGTTTGAATTTTTGTACTAAATCGCACCTCACCTATTTTCTTGGCCAAACGGACTAGATGGCACGATTGGGGGCAAAAGTGTCCCGGAGTGAAGTTTCGTCCATCCTAAAAAACACGTTTTCGGTTGGAATTTTTTGATGAAACCGGCCCCCATACCTCTTTTCTGGGCCTAATTGGACCTATATGGTGGCGTTTTGGGGCAAAATTGTTCCGGACGAAAACTTTGCTCAATTTTGCCTCAAAAGCCCCTCGAATTCGTTTTTCCAAAAAACACGTTTTCGGTTTGAATTTTTGTACTAAATCGCACCTCACCTATTTTCTTGGGCCAAACGGACTAGATGGCACGATTGGGGGCAAAAGTGTCCCGGAGTGAAGTTTCGTCCTTCCTAAAAAAGCACGTTTTGCGGTTCCGAATTTTTTGACTGAAACCGGCCCCATACCGTCTTTTCTGGGGCCTAATACGGACCTTATGGTGCGTTTGGGGGCAAAACTATTTCGCACGAAAACTTCTGCTCCAATTTTTCCGCCTCAAAAGCCCTCTCGAAATCGTTTTTCCTGAAAAACACGTTTTCCGGTTTAGAATTTTTTACTAAATCGCACCACAATAACTATCTTGGCCAAACGGACTATATGGCACGATTGGGGGCAAAATTGTTCCGGAGCGAAGTTTTGTGTCTTCGAAAAAGCACGTTTGCGTTCCGAATTTTTTGACTAAACCGCCCCCTCACGTATTTTTGGGGCAAAACGGACTGTTTGGTGCGTTTTGGGGCAAAACTATTTCGCACAAAAACTTCCCTCCATTTTGCCTCCTAAGCCCCAAAAATCGTTTTTCTGAAAAACACGTTTCCGGTCTGAATTTTTTTACTAAACCACACCACAATAACTATCGGGGCCAAACGGACTATATGGCACGATTGGGGGCAAAATTGTTCCGGAGCGAAGTTTCGTGTCTTCGAAAAAGCACGTTTGCGTTCCGAATTTTTTGACTAAACCGCCCCCTCACATATTTTTGGGGCAAAACGGACCGTTTGGTGCGTTTTGGGGCAAAACTATTTAGCACAAAAACTTCGCTCCATTTTGCCTCCTAAGCCCCCAAAATAGTTTTTCTGAAAAACACGTTTCCGGTCAGAATTTTTTTACTAAACCACACCACAATAACTATCGGGGCCAAATGGACTATATGGCACGATTTGGGGCAAAATTGTTCCGGAGCGAAGTTTCGTGTCTTCGAAAAAGCACTTTTGCGTTCCGAATTTTTTGACTAAACCGCCCCCTTACGTATTTTTGGGGCCATACGGACCGTTTGGTGCGTTTGGGGGCAAAACTATTTCGCACCAAAACTTCTCTCCATTTTGCCTCCTAAGCCCCCAAAATCGTTTTTCCTGAAAAACACGTTTCCGGTTAGAATATTTTTACTAAACCGCACCACAATAACTATCGGGGCCAAACGGACTATATGGCACGATTGGGGGCAAAATTGTTCCGGAGCGAAGTTTTGTGTCTTCGAAAAAGCACGTTTGCGTTCCGAATTTTTTGACTAAACCGCCCCCTCACGTATTTTTGGGGCAAAACGGACTGTTTGGTGCGTTTTGGGGCAAAACTATTTCGCACAAAAACTTCCCTCCATTTTGCCTCCTAAGCCCCAAAAATCGTTTTTCTGAAAAACACGTTTCCGGTCTGAATTTTTTTACTAAACCACACCACAATAACTATCGGGGCCAAATGGACTATATGGCACGATTTGGGGCAAAATTGTTCCGGAGCGAAGTTTTGTGTCTTCGAAAAAGCACGTTTGCGTTCCGAATTTTTTGACTAAACCGCCCCCTCACGTATTTTTGGGGCAAAACGGACCGTTTGGTGCGTTTTGGGGCAAAACTATTTCGCACAAAAACTTCGCTCCATTTTGCCTCCTAAGCCCCCAAAATAGTTTTTCTGAAAAACACGTTTCCGGTCAGAATTTTTTTACTAAACCACACCACAATAACTATCGGGGCCAAATGGACTATATGGCACGATTGGGGGCAAAATTGTTCCGGAGCGAAGTTTCGTGTCTTCGAAAAAGCACTTTTGCGTTCCGAATTTTTTGACTAAACCGCCCCCTTACGTATTTTTGGGGCCAAACGGACCGTTTGGTGCGTTTGGGGGCAAAACTATTTCGCACCAAAACTTCTCTCCATTTTGCCTCCTAAGCCCCCAAAATCGTTTTTCTGAAAAACACGTTTCCGGTTAGAATTTTTTTACTAAACCGCACCACAATAACTATCGGGGCCAAACGGACTATATGGCGCGATTGGGGGCAAAATTGTTCCGGAGCGAAGTTTTGTGTCTTCGAAAAAGCACGTTTGCGTTCCGAATTTTTTGACTAAACCGCCCCCTCACGTATTTTTGGGGCAAAACGGACCGTTTGGTGCGTTTTGGGGCAAAACTATTTCGCACAAAAACTTCCTCCATTTTGCCTCCTAAGCCCCCAAAATCGTTTTTCTGAAAAACACGTTTCCGGTCAGAATTTTTTTACTAAACCACACCACAATAACTATCGGGGCCAAATGGACTATATGGCACGATTTGGGGCAAAATTGTTCCGGGGCGAAGTTTCGTGTCTTCGAAAAAGCACTTTTGCGTTCCGAATTTTTTGACTAAACCGCCCCCTTACGTATTTTTGGGGCCATACGGACCGTTTAGTGCGTTTGGGGGCAAAACTATTTCGCACTAAAACTTCTCTCCATTTTTCCGCCTAAGCCCCCAAAATCGTTTTCCTGAAAAACAGGTTTCTGGTAAGAATATTTTTACTAAACCGCACCACAATAACTATCAGGGCCAAACGGACTATATGGCGCGATTGGGGGCAAAATTGTTCTAGAGCGAAGTTTTGTGTCTTCGAAAAAGCACGTTTTGATGGGAACCAAAGTGGGCCAAGCCTTAAAGATCCATTACAAGTTTCAGATGGGCCAATTACAACATCAGGAGCCCAGAAGATCAAGGAAGCAATGCAAGGATTGGTGCGAGTCCACTTGGGATGAAGCTAGCAAGAGCCCAACAATCAAAGTGGGTTTGAAAGAAGGAGAACCAATTTTGATCCACTTGATACAAGCTGTGGAAGACATGACTTAGGGAAGTTTGGGCCTATTGCTATTCAAGGCTTTCAATTTATTAAATGATTTATTTTTATTAGTTTAGACTAAGTGGGCTTGAGAAAGGCCTTGTATTAGGGCCAAGGGTTTATTAGGAAAGTTACTTTTTAGAAACTAGAATTACTGTTCACGCAGGGGTATTTGTGGGGAAAAAGAGTTCTAGCTAGGTTAGGATTTTAATTAGGTTTTGGTTTAAATACTCTTTGTAGCCTCATTTGAAGGCAGACAATATATTGAATTTTCATAGTGAGTTGAGTTTTCTCCTCTTGTTCTTGATTGAACTTTTGAACTTATCAAAGGTAACTCATAACCTTTGTGGCGTTCCTCCTTGTAATCTGGGTTCTTGAGATAGGTTCTTCATCGGGTCTAGATTTTAATATAATCTAGGTTCTTGAAACGGGTTCTCAACGGGTCTAGATTCTCCATCCATTGACTTGATCTTGGCTTTCTTGGG
This sequence comes from Fagus sylvatica, assembly GCA_907173295.1. NCBI lineage: Eukaryota > Viridiplantae > Streptophyta > Magnoliopsida > Fagales > Fagaceae > Fagus > Fagus sylvatica. The sequence goes on from OU015761.1 coordinate 72,530,257, forward strand.
TGAGTTTTCAAATTGATTGTGGGTTCAAGGGATTCCATTCCGCGGGTTCATATCATTTGGTATCAGAGCTTGGTTTCCAATCAGGTCTAATTCTATCTTTTTCTTTCTTGTGTATTTGATTCTAGGGCATCATTGTTCTAGGGTTACAAAAAAAAAAAAAAAAAAAAAAAAAAAAAAAAAAAAAAAAAAAAAAAACGTGGCTGCT
>OU015761.1:72535461-72552293 GCA_907173295.1 Fagus sylvatica
AAGGCTTCGATCTACACCATCCCGACCCCCTGGGTTCCACTCATGTCCTCTTTCACGCCTAACTCGTCTATGTCTACCCGACCCAACTTCAGATGCTAAGTCTTCCTCATCCTCACCATCTCCTTCATTCTCATACTCATTTTCAACCCTACGCTCACGTCGCCTCCTATCTCTCCCACCTTGCAGATTTCTAATCGCTGCTTCTTGATGATCCATCCTATCCCTCACTTCACCCAACACAAAGTTCAACCGCTCAAACTGTTGTTGCATGGCTTGCAACACAAAGGATGAGTTATCTGCCTTCCCCTTTAGGTGATGAGTCACTCCTTATGAGACATCGTAATGTGCTGCAAAAAAAAAAAAAATGTTAGTGGAAAACCTCACACACTCCCTTACGTGTTTACACTCGAACAATGGCACTCCACTCGTATTTCACTCTTAATTGGCAATTTTTTTTTTTTTTTGATAATAGTCTCACACTCTCTTGCCTTTTACCTCAAGAGTTTTCCCACTCAAGTTCTTCAAGAACTAATTGAACTCAATCAAGAAACAAGAACAAGAACCTTGTTTTATCCCAACTAGTAATTAGGTCCAAGAAACAAGAACAAGAACAAGAACAAGAACAAGAATAAGAATAAGGGAATAAAAAACGAATGAAAGAGTAACTATAATGATGTATGCAGCCCCGTTGATGATAAGGCTCATAACAATTTTCGGATTTTTTTTTTTTTTTTTTTTTTTTTTTTTTTTTTCAGCAACTGATTTGATCAAACGAATAACAATAAAACGAACAATAATACCCTAGAATAAGATTTGTTTCAGCCAACACAAACTCTAGAACAAGAAGTTTCAGCCAACACAAACTCTTGAATAAGAGGTTTAAGCCAACACAAACACTAGAACAATGGAATTTGGCAGCCACTTTTTTTTTTTTTTTTTTTTTTTTGTAACCCTAGAACAATGAAGCCCTAGAATCAAATAAGCAAGAAAGAAAAAGATAGAATTAGACCTGATTGGAAACCTTGCTCTGATACCAAATGATATGAACCCGCGGAATGGAATCCCTTGAACCCACAATCAATTTGAAAACTCACCCAAGAAAGCCAAGATCAAGTCAATGGATGGAGAATCTAGACCCGTTGAGAACCCGTTTCAAGAACCTAGATTATATTAAAATCTAGACCCGTTGAAGAACCTGCCTCAAGAACCCAAATTACAAAGGAGGAACGCCACAAAGGTTATGATTTACCTTTGATAAGTTCAAAAGTAGGAACGCCACAAAGGTTATGATCTACCTTTGATAAGTTCAAAAGTTCAATCAAGAACAAGAGGAGAAAACTCAACTCACTATGAAAATTCAATATAATTGTCTGCCTTCAAATGAGGCTACAAAGAGTATTTAAACCAAAACCTAATTAAAATCCTAACCTAGCTAGAACTCTTTTTTCCCACAAATACCCCTGCGTGAACAGTAATTCTAGTTTCTAAAAAGTAACTTTCCTAATAAACCCTTGGCCCTAATACAAGGCCTTTCTCAAGCCCACTTAGTCTAAACTAATAAAAAATAAATCTTTTAATAAATTGAAAGCCTTGAATAACAATTAGGCCCAAACTTGCCCTAAGTCATATCTTCCACAGCTTGTATCAAGTGGATCAAAATTGGTTCTCCTTCTTTCAAACCCACTTTGATTGTTAGGCTCTTGCTAGCTTTATCCCAAGTGGATTGCACCAATCCTTGCATTGCTTCCTTGATTTTCTTGGCTCTTGATCTAGTAATTGGCCCATCTGGAACTTGCAAAGGATCTTTAAGACTAGGCCCACCTTGGTTCCCATCACCTTGGGAGCATCAAAATGAAAATACCATCTTTCCAAGGTAGAACTGACCCTGAGGTTTATCTAGAGTGGGAGAAAAAAATAGACCTAGTGTTTGATTGTCATAATTACTCTGAAGAGAAGAAAGTGAAGTTGGCGGTAATTGAGTTCACTGATTATGCTATTATTTGGTGGGATCAATTAGTGACCAATAGAAGGAGGAATAATGAGAGGCCTGTAGAGACGTGGGGAGAGTTGAAAGCTATCATGAGGCGGAGATTTGTACCTAGTCACTTCTATAGGGACCTTTACCAAAAGCTCCAAAATCTTACACAGGGGTCTAGGAGTGTGGAGGATTACCATAAGGAGATGGAGGTGGCGATGATTCGGGCTAATGTAGAGGAGGATCGGGAGGCCACCATGGCTAGATTTTTGAGTGGTTTGAATAGGGACATAGCCAATGTAATTGAATTGCAGCATTATGTGGAGATAGAGGACATGGTGCACATGGCTATGAAGGTGGAGAGACAGTTAAAGAGAAAAGGGACAGCAAGGTACACTTCGGTTTCTAACACTACTTGGAAATCAAAGTGGGATAAGAATGATCCAGCTGAAACAAAGAGAAAGACCGAACCACCTATGGGAAAAGATGAGGGAACTAGCGACAAACCCAAGGTAGAATCTCAACCTTCACGGAATAGAGATATTAAATGCTTTAAGTGTTTGGGTTCCGGGCACATCGCTTCTCAATGTCCAAATAGGCGGGTGATGATTATGCGTGACAATGGGGAGGTGATGACTGAGAGTGAGGATGATAGTGATGGGATGCCCGAGTTGGTTGATGCTAGTGATGATGATGGAGTGGTATACCCCGTGACAGGTGAGTCTCTTGTTGCCAGGCGTGCTCTCAATACACACATTAAGGTGGATGATGCAGTGCAACAGAGAGAGAACATTTTCCATACTAAATGCCACGTCAACAATAAGGTATGTAGTATGATCATTGATGGGGGGAGTTGTACTAATGTGGTGAGCACTATTTTGGTTGAGAAATTGAATTTACCAACCTTAAAACACTCTAGACCATACAACTTGCAGTGGTTGAATGATTGTGGGGAGATTAAGGTAAATAAGCAAGTGCTAGTTTCTTTTTCAATTGGGAAGTATAAGGATGAAGTCCTTTGTGATGTTGTTCCAATGCATGCGGGTCACATATTATTGGGCAGGCCATGGCAATTTGACAGGAAGGTCACTCATGATGGGTTCAAGAATAGGTATTCTTTTGTAAAAGACAGTGGAACCGTTACTCTCGTACCGTTGACTCCAAGACAAGTTTATGAAGATCAAGTGAAACTGAAAAGAGAGAATGAGTTGAAAAAAAATTGTGAGACTGAGAGTTCAAAAAAAGAAGATGAAAAAGAAAGTGAAAGAAAAAAAGAGAGTGAAAAGAAAAAAGAGAGAGTGACAAATATGAGTGAAAAACAGAAAAAGCAAGTGAGTTTTTATGCTAAGGCGAGTGATGTCAAGAATGCTTTTTATGCAAACCAGCCTATATTTGTACTCTTGTACAAAGAGGCATGTTTTAATACTAACAAACTTGACGAATCTTTGCCTAGTGTTGATGTCTCTTTGTTGCAGGAATATGAGGATGTGTTTCCTAACGATGTGCCTAGTGGATTGCCACCTATTAGAGGCATAGAGCATCAGATTGATTTTGTACCCGGTGCGACAATTCCTAAACGACCAGCCTATAGGAGTAATCCGGAGGAGACAAAGGAACTTAAAATGCAAGTTGAGGAGTTGCTGGCCAAAGGACATGTGAGAGAGAGCATGAGTCCATGCACGGTGTCGGTGCTACTTGTTCCTAAGAAAGATGAGACCTGGAGAATGTGTGTCGATTGCAGGGCTATCAACAACATTACAGTAAAGTATAAACATCCCATTCCAAGGCTTGATGACATGTTAGATGAATTGCATGGGTCCTCTATTTTGACAAAAATTGATCTGAAAACTGCCTGTAAAACTAAATATGGATTGTATGAGTGGTTGGTAATGCCTTTTGGTCTAACTAATGCACCAAGTACATTCATGAGGTTAATGAATCATTGCATTTAGTGCGTTTCTAGGCAGATTTGTTGTGGTCTATTTTGATGATATTTTGGTATATAGCAAGAGCTTAGATGAGCATATTGAACATTTGCATTGTGTGCTTGCTGTTTTGAGAAAAGAAAAACTATATGCCAATCTAAAGACATGTTCCTTTTGCTTGGACAAAGTTGTGTTTCTTGGTTATCTTGTTAGCGGAAAGGACTTGCGGTGGATGAGAAAAAGGTGAAGGCTATCAAGGAATGGCCCACACCTAAGTCGATCACAGAGAATGAAAGGGTTGCTTCCCAAGCCAATAAAGGGCGAAGGCGTGTCATCTTTGAACCAGGAAGGGTTTGGAGATTGCCAATTGGGCCAATAAAGGGCGAAGGCGTGTCATCTTTGAACCAGGAGATTGGGTTTGGGTTCACATGCGCAACGAAAGCTTCCCAGCCCATCGAAAGACTAAGTTGCATCCTCGAGGAGATGGACCTTTCCAAATTCTTGAGAAAATTAATGACAATGCTCATAAAGTGGACCTTCCAGGTGAGTATAAAGTTTCTGCTACTTTCACTGTTTCTGATCTTTCTCCATTTGATGTAGGTGAAGATTCGAGGTCGAATCCTTTTGAGGAGAGGGGGAATGATGGGAACCAAAGTGGGCCTAGCCTTAAAGATCCTTTACAAGTTTCAGATGGGCCAATTACAAGATCAAGAGCCAAGAAGATCAAGGAAGCAATGCAAGGATTGGTGCAATCCACTTGGGATGAAGCTAGCAAGAGCCCAACAATCAAAGTGGGTTTGAAAGAAGGAGAACCAATTTTGATCCACTTGATACAAGCTGTGGAAGACATGACTTAGGGAAGTTTGGGCCTATTGCTATTCAAGGCATTCAATTTATTAAATGATTTATTTTTATTAGTTTAGACTAAGTGGGCCTGAGAAAGGCCTTGTATTAGGGCCAATGGTTTATTAGGAAAGTTACTTTTTAGAAACGAGAATTACTGTTCACGCAGGGGTATTTGTGGGGAAAAAGAGTTCTAGCTAGGTTAGGATTTTAATTAGGTTTTGGTTTAAATACTCTTTGTAGCCTCATTTGAAGGCAGACAATATATTGAATTTTCATAGTGAGTTGAGTTTTCTCCTCTTGTTCTTGATTGAACTTTTGAACTTATCAAAGGTAACTCATAACCATTGTGGCAATCCTCCCTTTTTAACTTATCAAAGGTAACTCATAACCTTTGTGGCATTCCTCCTTGTAATCTGGGTTCTTGAGATAGGTTCTTCATCGGGTCTAGATTTTAATATAATCTAGGTTCTTGAAACGGGTTCTCAACGGGTCTAGATTCTCCATCCATTGACTTGATCTTGGCTTTCTTGGGTGAGTTTTCAAATTGATTGTGGGTTCAAGGGATTCCATTCCGCAGGTTCATATCACGTTTGCGTTCCGAATTTTTTTATTAAGCCGCCCCCTCACGTATTTTTGGGGCAAAACGGACTGTTTGGTGCGTTTTGGGGCAAAACTATTTCGCACAAAAACTTCCCTCCATTTTGCCTCCTAAGCCCCCAAAATCGTTTTTCTGAAAAACACGTTTCCGGTCAGAATTTTTTTACTAAACCGCACCACAATAACTATCAGGGCCAAACGGACTATATGGCACGATTGGGGGCAAAATTGTTCCGGAGCGAAGTTTTGTGTCTTCGAAAAAGCACGTTTGCGTTCCGAATTTTTTGACTAAACCGCCCCCTCACGTATTTTTGGGGCCAAAACGGACCGTTTGGTGCGTTTTGGGGCAAAACTATTTCGCACCAAAACTTCTCTCCATTTTGCCTCTAAGCCCCCAAAATCGTTTTTCTGAAAAACACGTTTCCGGTCAGAATTTTTTTACTAAACCGCACCACAATAACTATCGGGGCCAAACGGACTATATGGCACGATTGGGGGCAAAATTGTTCCGGAGCGAAGTTTTCGTGTCTTCGAAAAAGCACGTTTGCGTTCCGAATTTTTTGACTAAACCGCCCCCTCACGTATTTTTGGGGCAAAACGGACCGTTTGGTGCGTTTTGGGGCAAAACTATTTCGCACAAAAACTTCGCTCCATTTTGCCTCCTAAGCCCCCAAAATCGTTTTTCTGAAAAACACGTTTCCGGTTAGAATTTTTTTACTAAACCGCACCACAATAACTATCGGGGCCAAACGGACTATATGGCACGATTGGGGGCAAAATTGTTCCGGAGCGAAGTTTTGTGTCTTCGAAAAAGCACGTTTGCGTTCCGAATTTTTTGACTAAACCGCCCCCTCACGTATTTTTGGGGCAAAACGGACCGTTTGGTGCGTTTTGGGGCAAAACTATTTCGCACCAAAACTTCGCTCCATTTTGCCTCCTAAGCCCCCAAAATCGTTTTTCCTGAAAAACACGTTTCCGGTTAGAATTTTTTTACTAAACCGCACCACAATAACTATCGGGGCCAAACGGACTATATGGCACGATTGGGGGCAAAATTGTTCCGGAGCGAAGTTTTGTGTCTTCGAAAAAGCACGTTTGCGTTCCGAATTTTTTGACTAAACCGCCCCCTCACGTATTTTTGGGGCCAAACGGACCGTTTGGTGCGTTTGGGGGCAAAACTATTTCGCACGAAAACTTCGCTCCATTTTGCCTCCTAAGCCCCCAAAATCGTTTTTCTGAAAAACACGTTTCCGGTCAGAATTTTTTTACTAAACCGCACCACAATAACTATCGGGGCCAAACGGACTATATGGCACGATTGGGGGCAAAATTGTTCCGGAGCGAAGTTTCGTGTCTTCGAAAAAGCACGTTTGCGTTCCGAATTTTTTGACTAAACCGCCCCCTCACGTATTTTTGGGGCAAAACGGACCGTTTGGTGCGTTTTGGGGCAAAACTATTTCGCACGAAAACTTCGCTCCATTTTGCCTCCTAAGCCCCCAAAATCGTTTTTCTGAAAAACACGTTTCCGGTCAGAATTTTTTTACTAAACCGCACCACAATAACTATCGGGGCCAAACGGACTATATGGCACGATTGGGGGCAAAATTGTTCCGGAGCGAAGTTTTGTGTCTTCGAAAAAGCACGTTTGCGTTCCGAATTTTTTGACTAAACCGCCCCCTCACGTATTTTTGGGGCAAAACGGACTGTTTGGTGCGTTTTGGGGCAAAACTATTTCGCACAAAAACTTCCCTCCATTTTGCCTCCTAAGCCCCCAAAATCGTTTTTCTGAAAAACACGTTTCCGGTCAGAATTTTTTTACTAAACCACACCACAATAACTATCGGGGCCAAATGGACTATATGGCACGATTGGGGGCAAAATTGTTCCGGAGCGAAGTTTTCGTGTCTTCGAAAAAGCACGTTTGCGTTCCGAATTTTTTGACTAAACCGCCCCCTCACGTATTTTTGGGGCAAAACGGACCGTTTGGTGCGTCTTGGGGCAAAACTATTTCGCACCAAAACTTCGCTCCATTTTGCCTCCTAAGCCCCCAAAATAGTTTTTCTGAAAAACACGTTTCCGGTCAGAATTTTTTTACTAAACCGCACCACAATAACTATCGGGGCCAAACGGACTATATGGCACGATTGGGGGCAAAATTGTTCCGGAGCGAAGTTTTGTGTCTTCGAAAAAGCACGTTTGCGTTCCGAATTTTTTGACTAAACCGGCCCCTCACATATTTTTGGGGCCAAACGGACCGTTTGGTGCGTTTTGGGGCAAAACTATTTCGCAACAAAACTTCTCTCCATTTTGCCTCTTAAGCCCCCAAAATCGTTTTTCTGAAAAACACGTTTCCGATTAGAATTTTTTTACTAAACCGCACCACAATAACTATCGGGTTCCAAACGGACTATATGGCACGATTTGGGGCAAAATTGTTCCGGAGCGAAGTTTCGTGTCTTCGAAAAAGCACATTTGCGTTCCGTATTTTGGGGGCCATATGGACCGTTTAGTGCGTTTGGGGGCAAAACTATTTCGCACCAAAACTTCTCTCCATTTTGCCGCCTAAGCCCCCAAAATCGTTTTCCTGAAAAACAGGTTTCCGATTAGAACATTTCTACCAAACCGCACCACAATAACTATCGGGGCCAAATGGACTATATGGCACGATTGGGGGCAAAATTGTTCCGGAGCGAAGTTTTGTGTCTTCGAAAAAGCACGTTTGCGTTCCGAATTTTTTGACTAAACCGCCCCCTCACGTATTTTTGGGGCAAAACGGACCGTTTGGTGCGTTTTGGGGCAAAACTATTTCGCACAAAAACTTCCCTCCATTTTGCCTCCTAAGCCCCCAAAATCGTTTTTCTGAAAAACACGTTTCCGGTCAGAATTTTTTTACTAAACCGCACCACAATAACTATCGGGGCCAAACGGACTATATGGCACGATTGGGGGCAAAATTGTTCCGGAGCGAAGTTTTGTGTCTTCGAAAAAGCACGTTTGCGTTCCGAATTTTTTGACTAAACCGCCCCCATCACGTATTTTTGGGGCAAAACGGACCGTTTGGTGCGATTTTGGGGGCAAAACTATTTCGCACCAAAACTTCTCTCCATTTTGCCTCCTAAGCCCCCAAAATCGTTTTTCTGAAAAACACGTTTCCGGTCAGAATTTTTTTACTAAACCGCACCACAATAACTATCGGGGCCAAACGGACTATATGGCACGATTGGGGGCAAAATTGTTCCGGAGCGAAGTTTTGTGTCTTCGAAAAAGCACGTTTGCGTTCCGAATTTTTTGACTAAACCGCCCCCTCACGTATTTTTGGGGCAAAACGGACCGTTTGGTGCGTTTTGGGGCAAAACTATTTTGCACAAAAACTTCGCTCCATTTTGCCTCCTAAGCCCCCAAAATCTTTTTTCTGAAAAACAGGTTTCCGGTTAGAATATTTTTACCTAAACCGCACCACAATAACTATGCTATTTATAACCTGTTTTCAACCCTAGATGCTTCATACAATAAAGAGAAACGAATTTGGTTCTAAAAGACTAAAATTAAGGGCCTAAAATTAAGGCTAATAATGTCTGACATTAGCAGCCAAAATAGACTGAAATAGATTGAAAGTCTGAAATGGAAAAGTCTAGAATGGAAGGTGCCAGATTGAAATAGATTGAAAGTCTGAAATGGAAAAGTCTAAAATGGAGGGTGCCTAAAATTATGGAAAGTCTGAAATGGTTGTCAATCAGCCAAATTAATTGACTTGGAAAAGGAAAGTAAGCCAGCCAATTTATTGGCCTTGACCGGATCCTTCTAGAACTTGAATCAAAGTGATGATTCTTTGTTGCCCAGGTGGATCATGCCCAATGGGCCTCCACGAATTTGCTTGAGCCCATAACTCTTGAATGAGCCCGTTGAGTACATCCTTGAACTTCTTTGCTCGTGCTCTCGTAACTGGCCCAATTGGTACTTGAACGAGGTCCTTTGAAGTGGTGCCTTGATCTCCATCATTTTTCCGAAAATCACGTTTCCGATTAGAATTTTTTTACTAAACCGCACCACAATAACTATCGGGGCCAAACGGACTATATGGAACGATTCGGGGAAAAATTGTTCCGGAGCGAAGTTTCGTGTCTTCGAAAAAGCACTTTTGCGTTCCGAATTTTTTGACTAAACCGCCCCCTCACGTATTTTTGGGGCCATACGGACCGTTTGGTGCGTCTTGGGGAAAAACTATTTCGCACCAAAACTTCGCTTCATTTTGCCTCCTAAGCCCCCAAAATAGTTTTTCTGAAAAACACGTTTCCGGTCAGAATTTTATTACTAAACCACACCACAATAACTATCGGGGCCAAACGGACTATATGGCACGATTGGGGGCAAAATTGTTCCGGAGCGAAGTTTTGTGTCTTCGAAAAAGCACGTTTGCGTTCCGAATTTTTTGACTAAACCGGCCCCTCACATATTTTTGGGGCCAAACGGACCGTTTGGTGCGTTTGGGGGCAAAACTATTTCGCACCAAAACTTCTCTCCATTTTGCCTCCTAAGCCCCCAAAATCGTTTTTCTGAAAAACACGTTTCCGATTAGAATTTTTTTACTAAACCGCACCACAATAACTATCGGGGCCAAACGGACTATATGGCACGATTGGGGGCAAAATTGTTCCGGAGCGAAGTTTTGTGTCTTCGAAAAAGCACGTTTGCGTTCCGAATTTTTTGACTAAACCGCCCCCTCACATATTTTTGGGGCAAAACGGACCAGTTTGGTGCGTTTGGTGCGTTTTGGGGCAAAACTATTTCGCACAAAAACTTCGCTCCATTTTGCCTCCTAAGCCCCCAAAATAGTTTTTCTGAAAAACACGTTTCCGGTCAGAATTTTTTTACTAAACCACACCACAATAACTATCGGGGCCAAATGGACTATATGGCACGATTTGGGGCAAAATTGTTCCGGAGCGAAGTTTTCGTGTCTTCGAAAAAGCACGTTTGCGTTCCGAATTTTTTGACTAAACCGCCCCCTCACGTATTTTTGGGGCAAAACGGACCGTTTGGTGCGTTTTGGGGCAAAACTATTTCGCACAAAAACTTCGCTCCATTTTGCCTCCTAAGCCCCCAAAATCGTTTTTCTGAAAAACACGTTTCCGGTCAGAATTTTTTTACTAAACCGCACCACAATAACTATCGGGGCCAAATGGACTATATGGCACGATTTGGGGCAAAATTGTTCCGGAGCGAAGTTTTCGTGTCTTCGAAAAAGCACGTTTGCGTTCCGAATTTTTTGACTAAACCGCCCCCTCACGTATTTTTGGGGCCAAACGGACCGTTTGGTGCGTTTGGGGGCAAAACTATTTCGCACAAAAACTTCTCTCCATTTTGCCTCCTAAGCCCCCAAAATCGTTTTTCTGAAAAACACGTTTCCGGTCAGAATTTTTTTACTAAACCGCACCACAATAACTATCGGGGCCAAACGGACTATATGGCACGATTGGGGGCAAAATTGTTCCGGAGCGAAGTTTTGTGTCTTCGAAAAAGCACGTTTGCGTTCCGAATTTTTTGACTAAACCGCCCCCTCACGTATTTTTGGGGCAAAACGGACCGTTTGGTGCGTTTTGGGGCAAAACTATTTCGCACAAAAACTTCCCTCCATTTTGCCTCCTAAGCCCCCAAAATCGTTTTTCTGAAAAACACGTTTCCGGTCAGAATTTTTTTACTAAACCGCACCACAATAACTATCGGGGCCAAACGGACTATATGGCACGATTGGGGGCAAAATTGTTCCGGAGCGAAGTTTTGTGTCTTCGAAAAAGCACGTTTGCGTTCCGAATTTTTTGACTAAACCGCCCCCTCACGTATTTTTGGGGCAAAACGGACCGTTTGGTGCGTTTTGGGGCAAAACTATTTCGCACAAAAACTTCGCTCCATTTTGCCTCTAAGCCCCCAAAATCGTTTTTCTGAAAAACACGTTTCCGGTCAGAATTTTTTTTACTAAACCGCACCACAATAACTATCGGGGCCAAACGGACTATATGGCACGATTGGGGGCAAAATTGTTCCGGAGCGAAGTTTTCGTGTCTTCGAAAAAGCACGTTTGCGTTCCGAATTTTTTGACTAAACCGCCCCCTCACGTATTTTTGGGGCAAAACGGACCTGTTTGGTGCGTTTTGGGGCAAAACTATTTCGCACAAAAACTTCGCTCCATTTTGCCTCCTAAGCCCCCAAAATAGTTTTTCTGAAAAACACGTTTCCGGTCAGAATTTTTTTACTAAACCACACCACAATAACTATCGGGGCCAAATGGACTATATGGCACGATTTGGGGCAAAATTGTTCCGGAGCGAAGTTTCGTGTCTTCGAAAAAGCACGTTTGCGTTCCGAATTTTTTGACTAAACCGCCCCCTCACGTATTTTTGGGGCAAATACGGACCGTTTGGTGCGTTTGGGGGCAAAACTATTTCGCACCAAAACTTCTCTCCATTTTGCCTCCTAAGCCCCCAAAATCGTTTTTCTGAAAAACACGTTTCCGGTCAGAATTTTTTTACTAAACCGCACCACAATAACTATCGGGGCCAAACGGACTATATGGCACGATTGGGGGCAAAATTGTTCCGGAGCGAAGTTTCCGTGTCTTCGAAAAAGCACGTTTGCGTTCCGAATTTTTTGACTAAACCGCCCCCTCACGTATTTTTGGGGCAAAACGGACCGTTTGGTGCGTTTTGGGGCAAAACTATTTCGCACAAAAACTTCCCTCCATTTTGCCTCCTAAGCCCCCAAAATCGTTTTTCTGAAAAACACGTTTCCGGTCAGAATTTTTTTACTAAACCGCACCACAATAACTATCGGGGCCAAACGGACTATATGGCACGATTGGGGGCAAAATTGTTCCGGAGCGAAGTTTTGTGTCTTCGAAAAAGCACGTTTGCGTTCCGAATTTTTTGACTAAACCGCCCCCTCACATATTTTTGGGGCAAAACGGACCGTTTGGTGCGTTTTGGGGCAAAACTATTTCGCACAAAAACTTCGCTCCATTTTGCCTCCTAAGCCCCCAAAATAGTTTTTCTGAAAAACACGTTTCCGGTCAGAATTTTTTTACTAAACCACACCACAATAACTATCGGGGCCAAACGGACTATATGGCACGATTGGGGGCAAAATTGTTCCGGAGCGAAGTTTTGTGTCTTCGAAAAAGCACGTTTGCGTTCCGAATTTTTTGACTAAACCGCCCCCTCACATATTTTTGGGGCAAAACGGACCGTTTGGTGCGTTTTGGGGCAAAACTATTTCGCACAAAAACTTCGCTCCATTTTGCCTCCTAAGCCCCCAAAATAGTTTTTCTGAAAAACACGTTTCCGGTCAGAATTTTTTTACTAAACCACACCACAATAACTATCGGGGCCAAATGGACTATATGGCACGATTTGGGGCAAAATTGTTCCGGAGCGAAGTTTCGTGTCTTCGAAAAAGCACGTTTGCGTTCCGAATTTTTTGACTAAACCGCCCCCTCACGTATTTTTGGGGCAAAACGGACCTGTTTGGTGCGTTTTGGGGCAAAACTATTTCGCACAAAAACTTCCTCCATTTTGCCTCCTAAGCCCCCAAAATCGTTTTTCTGAAAAACACGTTTCCGGTCAGAATTTTTTTACTAAACCGCACCACAATAACTATCGGGGCCAAACGGACTATATGGCACCATTGGGGGCAAAATTGTTCCGGAGCGAAGTTTTGTGTCTTCGAAAAAGCACGTTTGCGTTCCGAATTTTTTGACTAAACCGCCCCCTCACGTATTTTTGGGGCAAAACGGACCTGTTTGGTGCATTTTGGGGCAAAACTATTTCGCACAAAAACTTCGCTCCATTTTCCCTCCTAAGCCCCCAAAATCGTTTTTCTGAAAAACACGTTTCCGGTCAGAATTTTTTTACTAAACCGCACCACAATAACTATCGGGGCCAAACGGACTATATGGCACGATTGGGGGCAAAATTGTTCCGGAGCGAAGTTTTGTGTCTTCGAAAAAGCACGTTTGCGTTCCGAATTTTTTGACTAAACCGCCCCCTCACGTATTTTTGGGGCAAAACGGACTGTTTGGTGCGTTTTGGGGCAAAACTATTTCGCACAAAAACTTCCCTCCATTTTGCCTCCTAAGCCCCCAAAATCGTTTTTCTGAAAAACACGTTTCCGGTCAGAATTTTTTTACTAAACCACACCACAATAACTATCGGGGCCAAACGGACTATATGGCACGATTGGGGCAAAATTGTTCCGGAGCGAAGTTTCGTGTCTTCGAAAAAGCACGTTTGCGTTCCGAATTTTTTGACTAAACCGCCCCCTCACGTATTTTTGGGGCAAATACGGACCGTTTGGTGCGTTTGGGGCAAAACTATTTCGCACAAAAACTTCGCTCCATTTTGCCTCCTAAGTTTTTCCAAAACGTTTCCGGTCAGAATTTTTTTACTAAACCGCACCACAATAACTATCGGGGCCAAACGGACTATATGGCACGATTGGGGGCAAAATTGTTCCGGAGCGAAGTTTTGTGTCTTCGAAAAAGCACGTTTGCGTTCCGAATTTTTTGACTAAACCGCCCCCTCACGTATTTTTGGGGCAAAACGGACCGTTTGGTGCGTTTTGGGGCAAAACTATTTCGCACAAAAACTTCGCTCCATTTTGCCTCCTAAGCCCCCAAAATCGTTTTTCTGAAAAACACGTTTCCGGTTCAGAATTTTTTTACTAAACCGCACCACAATAACTATCGGGGCCAAACGGACTATATGGCACGATTGGGGGCAAAATTGTTCCGGAGCGAAGTTTTGTGTCTTCGAAAAAGCACGTTTGCGTTCCGAATTTTTTGACTAAACCGCCCCCTCACGTATTTTTGGGGCAAAACGGACCGTTTGGTGCGTTTGGGGCAAAACTATTTCGCACAAAAACTTCTCTCCATTTTGCCTCCTAAGCCCCCAAAATCGTTTTTCTGAAAAACACGTTTCCGGTTAGAATTTTTTTACTAAACCGCACCACAATAACTATCGGGGCCAAACGGACTATATGGCACGATTGGGGGCAAAATTGTTCCGGAGCGAAGTTTTGTGTCTTCGAAAAAGCACGTTTGCGTTCCGAATTTTTTGACTAAACCGCCCCCTCACGTATTTTTGGGGCCAAACGGACCGTTTGGTGCGTTTGGGGGCAAAACTATTTCGCACCAAAACTTCTCTCCATTTTGCCTCCTAAGCCCCCAAAATCGTTTTTCTGAAAAACACGTTTCCGGTCAGAATTTTTTTACTAAACCGCACCACAATAACTATCGGGGCCAAACGGACTATATGGCACGATTGGGGGCAAAATTGTTCCGGAGCGAAGTTTTGTGTCTTCGAAAAAGCACGTTTGCGTTTCGAATTTTTTGACTAAACCGCCCCCTCACGTATTCTTGGGGCCAAACGGACTATGTGGCACTATTGGGGCAAAATTTTTCCGGTGCGAAGTTTCGTTCTTCGAAAAAGCACGTTTGCGTTCCGAATTTTTTGACTAAACCGCCCCCTCACGTATTTTTGGGGCCAAACGGACCGTTTGGTGCGTTTGGGGCAAAACTATTTCGCACCAAAACTTCTCTCCATTTTGCCTCCTAAGCCCCCAAAATCGTTTTTCTGAAAAACACGTTTCCGGTCAGAATTTTTTTACTAAACCGCACCACAATAACTATCGGGGCCAAACGGACTATATGGCACGATTGGGGGCAAAATTGTTCCGGAGCGAAGTTTTGTGTCTTCGAAAAAGCACGTTTGCGTTCCGAATTTTTTGACTAAACCGCCCCCTCACGTATTTTTGGGGCAAAACGGACCGTTTGGTGCGTTTAGGGGCAAAACTATTTCGCACGAAAACTTCGCTCCATTTTGCCTCCTAAGCCCCCAAAATCGTTTTTCTGAAAAACACGTTTCCGGTCAGAATTTTTTTACTAAACCGCACCACAATAACAATTGGGGCCAAACGGACTATATGGCACGATTGGGGGCAAAATTGTTCCGGAGCGAAGTTTTGTGTCTTCGAAAAAGCACGTTTGCGTTCCGAATTTTTTGACTAAACCGCCCCTTCACGTATTTTTGGGGCCAAACGGACCGTTTGGTGCGTTTGGGGCAAAACTATTTCGCACCAAAACTTCTCTCCATTTTGCCTCTTAAGCCCCCAAAATCGTTTTTCTGAAAAACACGTTTCCGGTCAGAATTTTTTTACTAAACCGCACCACAATAACTATCGGGGCCAAACGGACTATATGGCACGATTGGGGGCAAAATTGTTCCGGAGCGAAGTTTCGTGTCTTCGAAAAAGCACGTTTGCGTTCCGAATTTTTTGACTAAACCGCCCCCTCACGTATTTTTGGGGCAAAACGGACCGTTTGGTGCGTTTGGGGGCAAAACTATTTCGCACGAAAACTTCGCTCCATTTTGCCTCCTAAGCCCCCAAAATCGTTTTTCTGAAAAACACGTTTCCGGTCAGAATTTTTTTACTAAACCACACCACAATAACTATCGGGGCCAAATGGACTATATGGCACGATTTGGGGCAAAATTGTTCCGGAGCGAAGTTTCGTGTCTTCGAAAAAGCACGTTTGCGTTCCGAATTTTTTGACTAAACCGCCCCCTCACGTATTTTTGGGGCCAATACGGACCGTTTGGTGCGTTTGGGGGCAAAACTATTTCGCACCAAAACTTCTCTCCATTTTGCCGCCTAAGCCCCCAAAATCGTTTTTCCTGAAAAACAGGTTTCCGGTTAGAATTTTTTTACTAAACCGCACCACAATAACTATCGGGCCAAATGGACTATATGGCACGATTTGGGGCAAAATTGTTCCGGAGCGAAGTTTCGTGTCTTCGAAAAAGCACGTTTGCGTTCCGAATTTTTTGACTAAACCGCCCCCTCACGTATTTTTGGGGCAAAACGGACCGTTTGGTGCGATTTTGGGGGCAAAACTATTTCGCACAAAAACTTCGCTCCATTTTGCCTCCTAAGCCCCCAAAATCGTTTTTCTGAAAAACACGTTTCCAGTCAGAATTTTTTTACTAAACCGCACCACAATAACTATCGGGGCCAAACGGACTATATGGCACGATTGGGGGCAAAATTGTTCCGGAGCGAAGTTTCCGTGTCTTCGAAAAAAGCACGCTTGCGTTCCGAATTTTTTGACTAAACCATCCCCTCACGTATTTTTGGGGCAAAACGGACCGTTTGGTGCGTTTTGGGGAAAAACTATTTCGCACTAAAACTTCCCTTTATTTTGCCTCCTAAGCCCCCAAAATCGTTTTTCTGAAAAACACATTTCCGGTCAGAATTTTTTTACTAAACCACACCACAATAACTATAGGGGCCAAATGGACTATATGGCATGATTTGGGGCAAAATTGTTCCGGAGCGAAGTTTTGTGCCTAGCCTTTACAAGTTCCAGATGGGCCAATTACAAGATCAAGAGCCAAGTAGATCAAGGAAGCAATGCAAGGATTGTTGCAATCCACTTGGGA
>OU015761.1:72552393-72563451 GCA_907173295.1 Fagus sylvatica
GGAGGCAAAATGAAGGGAAGTTTTTGTGCGAAATAGTTTTCCCCAAAATGCACCAAACAGTCCGTTTTACCCCAAAAATACGTGAGGGGGCGGTGTAGTCAAAAAATTCGGAACGCAAACGTGCTTTTTCGAAGACACAAAACTGCGCTCCGGAACAATTTTGCCCCCAATGGTGCCATATAGTCCGTTTGGCCCCGATAGTTATTGTGGTGCGGTTTAGTAAAAAAATTCTGACCGGAAACGAGTTTTTCAGAAAAACGATTTTGGGGGCTTAGGAGGCAAAATGGAGGGAAGTTTTTGTGCGAAATAGTTTTCCCCAAAATGCACCAAACAGTCCGTTTTACCCCAAAAATACGTGAGGGGGCGGTTTAGTCAAAAAATTCGGAACGCAAACGTGCTTTTTCGAAGACACAAAACTTCGCTCCGGAACAATTTTGCCCCCAATCGTGCCATATAGTCCGTTTGGCCCCGATAGTTATTGTGGTGCGGTTTAGTAAAAAAATTCTAACTGGAAACGTGTTTTTCAGAAAAACGATTTTGGGGGCTTAGGAGGCAAAATGGAGCGAAGTTTTTGTGCTAAATAGTTTTGCCCCAAAACGCACCAAACAGTCCGTTTTGCCCCAAAAATATGTGAGGGGGCGGTTCAGTCAAAAAATTCGGAACGCAAACATTGTTTTTCGAAGACACGAAACTTCGCTCCGGAACAATTTTGCCCCAAATCGTGCCATATAGTCCATTTGGCCCCGATAGTTATTGTGGTGTGGTTTAGTAAAAAAATTCTAACCGGAAACGTGTTTTTCAGAAAAACTATTTTGGGGGCTTAGGAGGCAAAATGGAGCGAAGTTTTTGTGCTAAATAGTTTTGCCCCAAAACGCACCAAACAGTCCGTTTTGCCCCAAAAATATGTGAGGGGGCGGTTCAGTCAAAAAATTCGGAATGCAAACGTGGTTTTTCGAAGACACAAAACTTCGCTCCGGAACAATTTTGCCCCCAATCGTGCCATATAGTCCGTTTGGCCCCGATAGTTATGTTGGTGCGGTTTAGTAAAAAAATTCTGACTGGAAACGTGTTTTTCAGAAAAACGATTTTGGGGGCTTTGGAGGCAAAATGGAGGGAAGTTTTTGTGCGAAATAGTTTTGCCCCAAAACGCACCAAACAGGTCCGTTTTGGCCCCAAAAATACGTGAGGGGGCGGTTTAGTCAAAAAATTCGGAACGCAAACGTGCTTTTTCGAAGACACAAAACTTGCGCTCCGGAACAATTTTGCCCCCAATCGTGCCATATAGTCCGTTTGGCCCCGATAGTTATTGTGGTGCGGTTTAGTAAAAAAATTCTGACCGGAAACGAGTTTTTCAGAAAAACGATTTTGGGGGCTTAGGAGGCAAAATGGAGGGAAGTTTTTGTGCGAAATAGTTTTGCCCCAAAATGCACCAAATAGTCCGTTTTACCCCAAAAATACGTGAGGGGGCGGTTTAGTCAAAAAATTCGGAACGCAAACGTGCTTTTTCGAAGACACAAAACTTCGCTCCGGAACAATTTTGCCCCCAATCGTGCCATATAGTCCGTTTGGCCCCGATAGTTATTGTGGTGCGGTTTGGTAAAAATAATTCTAACTGGAAACCTGTTTTTCAGGAAAACAATTTTGGGGGCTTAGGCGGCAAAATGGAGAGAAGTTTTGGTGCGAAATAGTTTTGCCCCCAAACGCACTAAACGGTCCGTATGGCCCCAAAAATATGTAAGGGGGCGGTTTAGTCAAAAAATTCGGAACGCAAACGTGCTTTTTCGAAGACACGAAACTTCGCTCGGAACAATTTTGCCCCAAATCGTGCCATATAGTCCATTTGGCCCCGATAGTTATTGTGGTGTGGTTTAGTAAAAAAATTCTGACCGGAAACGTGTTTTTCAGAAAAACGATTTTGGGGGCTTAGGAGGCAAAATGGAGCGAAGTTTTTGTGCGAAATAGTTTTGCCCCAAAACGCACCAAACAGGTCCGTTTTGCCCCAAAAATATGTGAGGGGGCGGTTCAGTCAAAAAATTCGGAACGCAAACATTGTTTTTCGAAGACACAAAACTTCGCTCCGGAACAATTTTGCCCCCAATCGTGCCATATAGTCCGTTTGGCCCCGATAGTTATTGTGGTGCGGTTTAGTAAAAATAATTCTAACTGGAAACGTGTTTTTCAGGAAAAACGATTTTGGGGGCTTAGGCGGCAAAATGGAGAGAAGTTTTGGTGCGAAATAGTTTTGCCCCCAAACGCACTCAAACGGTCCGTATTGGCCCCAAAAATACTGTGAGGGGGCGGTTTAGTCAAAAAATTCGGAACGCAAACGTGCTTTTTCGAAGACACGAAACTTCGCTCCGGAACAATTTTGCCCCAAATCGTGCCATATAGTCCATTTGGCCCCGATAGTTATTGTGGTGTGGTTTAGTAAAAAAATTCTGACCGGAAACGAGTTTTTCAGAAAAACGATTTTGGGGGCTTAGGAGGCAAAATGGAGGGAAGTTTTTGTGCAAAATAGTTTTCCCCAAAACGCACCAAACGGTCCGTTTTGCCCCAAAAATATGTGAGGGGGCGGTTTAGTCAAAAAATTCGGAACGCAAACGTGCTTTTTCGAAGACACAAAACTTCGCTCCGGAACAATTTTGCCCCCAATCGTGCCATATAGTCCGTTTGGCCCCGATAGTTATGTTGGTGCGGTTTAGTAAAAAAATTCTGACTGGAAATGTGTTTTTCAGAAAAACGATTTTGGGGGCTTTGGAGGCAAAATGAAGGGAAGTTTTTGTGCGAAATAGTTTTCCCCAAAATGCACCAAACAGTCCGTTTTACCCCAAAAATACGTGAGGGGGCGGTGTAGTCAAAAAATTCGGAACGCAAACGTGCTTTTTCGAAGACACAAAACTTCGCTCCGGAACAATTTTGCCCCCAATGGTGCCATATAGTCCGTTTGGCCCCGATAGTTATTGTGGTGCGGTTTAGTAAAAAAATTCTGACCGGAAACGAGTTTTTCAGAAAAACGATTTTGGGGGCTTAGGAGGCAAAATGGAGGGAAGTTTTTGTGCGAAATAGTTTTGCCCCAAAATGCACCAAACAGTCCGTTTTACCCCAAAAATACGTGAGGGGGCGGTTTAGTCAAAAAATTCGGAACGCAAACGTGCTTTTTCGAAGACACAAAACTTCGCTCCGGAACAATTTTGCCCCCAATCGTGCCATATAGTCCGTTTGGCCCCGATAGTTATTGTGGTGCGGTTTGGTAAAAATATTCTAACTGGAAACCTGTTTTTCAGGAAAACGATTTTGGGGGCTTAGGCGGCAAAATGGAGCGAAGTTTTTGTGCTAAATAGTTTTGCCCCAAAACGCACCAAACAGTCCGTTTTGCCCCAAAAATATGTGAGGGGGCGGTTCAGTCAAAAAATTCGGAACGCAAACATTGTTTTTCGAAGACACAAAACTTCGCTCCGGAACAATTTTGCCCCAAATCGTGCCATATAGTCCATTTGGCCCCGATAGTTATTGTGGTGTGGTTTAGTAAAAAAATTCTGAACCGGAAACGTGTTTTTCAGAAAAACGATTTTGGGGGCTTAGGAGGCAAAATGGAGCGAAGTTTTTGTGCTAAATAGTTTTGCCCCAAAACGCACCAAACTGGTCCGTTTTGCCCCAAAAATATGTGAGGGGGCGGTTCAGTCAAAAAATTCGGAACGCAAACATTGTTTTTCGAAGACACAAAACTTCGCTCCGGAACAATTTTGCCCCCAATCGTGCCATATAGTCCGTTTGTGGCGTTCATCTCGACTTATCAAACAGAAACTCCATCACCGTTTGTGGCCGGTCAAGGCCAATAAATTGGCTGGTTTACTTTCCTTTTCCAAGTCAATTAATTGGGCTGATTGACAACCATTTCAGACTTTCCATAATTTTAGGCACCTTCCATTTTAGACTTTTCCAATTCAGTCTTTCCATAATTTTAGGCACCTTCCATTCTAGACTTTTCCATTTCAGACTTTCAACCTATTTCAGTCTATTTTGGCTGCTAATGTCAGACATTATTAGCCTTAATTTTAGGCCCTTAATTTTAGTCTTTTAGAACCAAATTCGTTTCTCTTTATTGTATGAAGCATCTAGGGTTGAAAACAGGTTATAAATAGCCTGCACTCATTGTAATAGAACATCATTGATCATTAATAAAAACTGGTGAGGTTTATTCTCTTTGGTTCTTTGAAGAACTACTTGAACTTATCGGGATTTCCCGTGGCGTTCATCTCGACTTATCAAACGGAAACTCCATCACCGTTTGTGGCGTCTTCCTTATACCGAGGTTCTTGTTTGTCATAAACAAAGGGTCGAGGTCTTCCATTCGAATCTGTCCATAGAACGATCTTGGGTTCCCTTTCGTTGTTGGGTCTCGTTATTCTTGACGGGGTTCACATCATCTGGTATCAGAGCACGGTTTCTAGTTCAGGTTTGCCTATCCTTTAACATTTTTCATTCCTTTGTTTCTTCTTTAGCCGTCCATATCATTTATCTCTTCTTAGCAGAATTTC
Source organism: Fagus sylvatica (assembly GCA_907173295.1). Lineage (NCBI taxonomy): Eukaryota > Viridiplantae > Streptophyta > Magnoliopsida > Fagales > Fagaceae > Fagus > Fagus sylvatica. The sequence goes on from OU015761.1 coordinate 72,556,932, forward strand.
CTTTACCCTATCTGTTCAACCTTTGTTTGTTCTTGTTGATGTCTAAACTATTGTTCTGGTCTCCCATCTCTTAGTTATTTCGAAAATCTTATTTTTATTATTCACAAAAGCTAGTTGCTGATCAAAAAAAAAAAAAAAAAAAAAAAAAAAAGAAAAAAAAAAAAAAAAAAAAAAATTCACTATTCTGTGCTTCCAAAATTTCAAACTGCCATATTCCTTCTAATTCTAATCTGAAAAAAAAAAAAAATTCCATATTCCTTGTGTCCAAATCTGAAATTCCTTGATTAATTCTTGGTGAATTGTTGCGGGAAATTTTGAGTTGTTTGTTTAGTTTCAAAAGAACTGAAAGAGAATTATCGAGTGAAAGAGTGGTGAGAACATCGGAGGGTAAAAGCCATATTATTTTGAGTGAAACACGAGTGGAGAGTGATCCACATTCTTGAGTGTAAACACGTAAGGGAGTGATTCGTGAGGTCCTTTCTTTTTTTTGTTTCTTTTCTCTCTAACCTTTGTTTTGCAGCAATCATGACTTACGATAGTGGTAAGAGCATTGCCGAAGATGAAACAAAATTGGCTGATCCGAAATTGTTTATGGAGGCCATGATGAGTGAGATGAGGCGTGTGATGAAGATAGAGATGGAGCAGGTTCACGAACGGATAGATCAAATGGAGAATAGACGTGAGGAGCAAAAACAAAACGGTCGTAATTTGCGTAGAAGGGAAAGAATTCCAGCGAGGGAGGAGGAAGAAGAGCGTTATGGGTCTGGTTTTGATGAAGAAGAAGATCGGGATTCCATTGTTAACAATAGGAGACCCGGAGGAAGATTTGGAGGAGCTAGGAATCGCGAAGATAACAACTTGAGTGGTATTAAGATGAAGATTCCGTCCTTTCAAGGTAGATCTGATCCTGAGGCATATCTTGAGTGGGAGAAGAAGATGGAGTTCGTGTTCGATTGCCACAACTACTCGGAGACAAAGAAGGTAAAATTAGCTGTGATTGAATTTTCTGAATATGCTGTTACTTGGTGGGATCAGCTTGTGATAAACAGGAGGCGGAATAGAGAACGACCAATAGACACATGGGAGGAGATGAAAGTAGTGATGAGAAAGCGGTTCATTCCAAGTTACTACTACAGAGAGTTGTACAAGAAGCTACAAGGTCTTAGACAAGGGAGTCGAAGCGTAGAAGATTACTACAAGGAGATGGAGATTGCTATGATCCGCGCTAATGTAGAGGAGGATCGGGAGGCCACAATGGCTAGATTTTTACTTGGCTTAAACCGGGAGATCCATGATAAGGTAGAGATGCAGCATTATGTGGAATTGGAAGATATGGTGCATATGGCTATCAAAGTGGAACAACAACTCAAGAGAGGGAGTGGGACACGTGCAGGCCATAACTCTAGTTCTACCTCTTGGAAATCGAGTCATGCCAAGCCGCTGGACAAGTCACAAACTCCCAAACCCGAGCCCAAGTCCGTGACCACCAGCCACGTTCCTCAAGGTAAAACCGAAGCCTCTACCTCTAGGAATCGTGATATTAAATGTTTTAGATGTCAAGGCAGGGGCCACATTGCAAGTCAATGTCCAAACAAGCAAGTCATGGTGTTGCAAGCCAATGGTGAGATTGTGACCGATTGTGAAGATTCTGACACCGACGACATGCCGCCATTGGAGGACGTTTTCGAGGAGGAGTATTTAGCCCCTGACGCATTGACATTGGTGGCAAGAAGAGCATTGAGCTTGCAAGCAAAAGGAGTCGATGAAATACAGCGGGAGAACATCTTTCACACTAGGTGCTACGTTAAAGACAAGGTATGTAGTGTGATTATTGATGGTGGTAGTTGTACTAATGTTGCAAGCACAATTATGGTGGAGAAATTGGGATTGCCCATGGCAAAGCACCCTAGACCGTACAAGTTGCAATGGCTAAATGATAGTGGTGAGATAAGGGTGAACAAGCAAGTGCTAGTTGCATTTCGAATCGGTAAATACGAAGATGAAGTGATGTGTGATGTAGTACCGATGCAAGCAGGACATTTATTGCTAGGGCGTCCATGGCAGTTCGATAGGCAAGTGAAGCATGATGGCTTTACGAACAAGTACTCTTTTGTACTTAATCAACGATTAATCACTCTTGTACCATTGACACCGCAGCAAGTATACGAGGATCAAGTGAGATTACAAAAGGAGAGTGATCAAAAGAAAGAGAGTGAGCAAAAGAAAAAGAGTGAAAATCAGAGAGGGGCCGAGAAAAATGAGAGAGAAAAAGAAAATCAAAGTTTGGCCCTTGAGAGAAAATCAGAGAGAACACAAAAGAATTTCTATGCAAAAGTGAGTGAGATCAAGCGAGCAATGTTTTCAAATCAGCCGATGATTGTACTTTTGTACAAAGAGGCACTTTTAAACACTAACGAACTAGACCTTGCTTTGCCTAGTTCTATTGTTTCTCTTTTGCAGGAGTACGAGGATGTCTTCCCCGAGGAAACACCACATGGGTTACCTCCAATCCGAGGGATTGAACATCAAATTGATTTTGTGCCCGGTGCAACCATTCCAAACCGACCAGCTTATAGGAGCAATCCCGAGGAGACAAAGGAGCTTCAACGGCAGATAAGTGAATTGCTGGAGAAAGGGCATGTGAGGGAGAGCATGAGCCCATGTGCGGTTCCGGTCTTACTTGTACCTAAGAAGGGTGGGACGTGGAGAATGTGCGTTGATTGCCGAGCCATCAACAACATAACGATTCATGAGAAAGCAAGACTCAACATTGAGCGAAGAACGGAGCAATATGCCACACAAGCCAACAAGGGACGTCGCCAGCTGGTTTTTGAACCCGGAGATTGGGTTTGGCTGCATATGAGAAAAGAAAGATTCCCGGCGAAAAGACGTTCCAAATTGCTCCCAAGAGTAGATGGTCCTTTCCAAGTCCTCGAGCGTATCAATGACAACGCTTACAAGCTAGATTTACCTGGTGAGTACAATGTAAGTGCCACTTTTAATGTTACTGATTTGAGTCCTTTTGATGTAGGTGATGATTTGAGGGCAAATCCTTTTCAAGAGGAGGGGAATGATGGAGATCAAGGCACCACTTCAAAGGACCTCGTTCAAGTACCAATTGGGCCAGTTACGAGAGCACGAGCAAAGAAGTTCAAGGATGTACTCAACGGGCTCATTCAAGAGTTATGGGCTCAAGCAAATTCGTGGAGGCCCATTGGGCATGATCCACCTGGGCAACAAAGAATCATCACTTTGATTCAAGTTCTAGAAGGATCCGGTCAAGGCCAATAAATTGGCTGGTTTACTTTCCTTTTCCAAGTCAATTAATTGGGCTGATTGACAACCATTTCAGACTTTCCATAATTTTAGGCACCTTCCATTTTAGACTTTTCCAATTCAGTCTTTCCATAATTTTAGGCACCTTCCATTCTAGACTTTTCCATTTCAGACTTTCAACCTATTTCAGTCTATTTTGGCTGCTAATGTCAGACATTATTAGCCTTAATTTTAGGCCCTTAATTTTAGTCTTTTAGAACCAAATTCGTTTCTCTTTATTGTATGAAGCATCTAGGGTTGAAAACAGGTTATAAATAGCCTGCACTCATTGTAATAGAACATCATTGATCATTAATAAAAACTGGTGAGGTTTATTCTCTTTGGTTCTTTGAAGAACTACTTGAACTTATCGGGATTTCCCGTGGCGTTCATCTCGACTTATCAAACGGAAACTCCATCACCGTTTGTGGCGTCTTCCTTATACCGAGGTTCTTGTTTGTCATAAACAAAGGGTCGAGGTCTTCCATTCGAATCTGTCCATAGAACGATCTTGGGTTCCCTTTCGTTGTTGGGTCTCGTTATTCTTGACGGGGTTCACATCAAAAAATATGTGAGGGGGCGGTTCAGTCAAAAAATTCGGAACGCAAACATTGTTTTTCGAAGACACAAAACTTCGCTCCGGAACAATTTTGCCCCAAATCGTGCCATATAGTCCATTTGGCCCCGATAGTTATTGTGGTGTGGTTTAGTAAAAAAATTCTAACCGGAAACGTGTTTTTCAGAAAAACTATTTTGGGGGCTTAGGAGGCAAAATGGAGCGAAGTTTTTGTGCTAAATAGTTTTGCTCCAAAACGCACCAAACTGTCCGTTTTGCCCCAAAAATATGTGAGGGGGCGGTTCAGTAAAAAAATTCGGAATGCAAACGTGGTTTTTCGAAGACACAAAACTTCGCTCCGGAACAATTTTGCCCCCAATCGTGCCATATAGTCCGTTTGGCCCCGATAGTTATGTTGGTGCGGTTTAGTAAAAAAATTCTGACTGGAAATGTGTTTTTCAGAAAAAAGATTTTGGGGGCTTTGGAGGCAAAATGAAGGGAAGTTTTTGTGCGAAATAGTTTTTCCCCCAAACGCACTCAATGGTCCGTATAGCCCCAAAAATATGTAAGGGGTTGGTTTAGTCAAAAAATTCGGAACGCAAACGTGCTTTTTCGAAGACACGAAACTTCGCTCGGAACTGATGTGAACCCCGTCAAGAATAACGAGACCCAACAACGAAAGGGAACCCAAGATCGTTCTATGGACAGATTCGAATGGAAGACCTCGACCCTTTGTTTATGACAAACAAGAACCTCGGTATAAGGAAGACGCCACAAACGGTGATGGAGTTTCCGTTTGATAAGTCGAGATGAACGCCACGGGAAATCCCGATAAGTTCAAGTAGTTCTTCAAAGAACCAAAGAGAATAAACCTCACCAGTTTTTATTAATGATCAATGATGTCCTATTACAATGAGTGCAGGCTATTTATAACCTGTTTTCAACCCTAGATGCTTCATACAATAAAGAGAAACGAATTTGGTTCTAAAAGACTAAAATTAAGGGCCTAAAATTAAGGCTAATAATGTCTGACATTAGCAGCCAAAATAGACTGAAATAGATTGAAAGTCTGAAATGGAAAAGTCTAGAATGGAAGGTGCCAGACTGAAATAGATTGAAAGTCTGAAATGGAAAAGTCTAAAATGGAGGGTGCCTAAAATTATGGAAAGTCTGAAATGGTTGTCAATCAGCCAAATTAATTGACTTGGAAAAGGAAAGTAAGCCAGCCAATTTATTGGCCTTGACCGGATCCTTCTAGAACTTGAATCAAAGTGATGATTCTTTGTTGCCCAGGTGGATCATGCCCAATGGGCCTCCACGAATTTGCTTGAGCCCATAACTCTTGAATGAGCCCGTTGAGTACATCCTTGAACTTCTTTGCTCGTGCTCTCGTAACTGGCCCAATTGGTACTTGAACGAGGTCCTTTGAAGTGGTGCCTTGATCTCCATCATTCCCCTCCTCTTGAAAAGGATTTGCCCTCAAATCATCACCTACATCAAAAGGACTCAAATCAGTAACATTAAAAGTGGCACTTACATTGTACTCACCAGGTAAATCTAGCTTGTAAGCGTTGTCATTGATACGCTCGAGGACTTGGAAAGGACCATCTCCTCTTGGGAGCAATTTGGAACGTCTTTTCGCCGGGAATCTTTCTTTTCTCATATGCAGCCAAACCCAATCTCCGGGTTCAAAAACCAGCTGGCGACGTCCCTTGTTGGCTTGTGTGGCATATTGCTCCGTTCTTCGCTCAATGTTGAGTCTTGCTTTCTCATGAATCTGCTTCACAAAGTCAGCTTTCTTTTTGCCATCTAAATTAACGTGCTCCGTCAAAGGTAAAGGAGATAAATCCAATGGAGTTAAAGGATTAAACCCATATACAATTTCAAATGGCGAAAATTTGGTAGCAGAATGAACAGCTCTATTATATGCAAACTCAACATGTGGTAAACATTCCTCCCATGTTTTGATGTTCTTTCTAATGATTGCCCTCAATAGAGTAGACAAAGTCCTATTTACTACTTCAGTTTGACCATCAGTTTGTGGATGACAAGTAGTGGAAAACAATAGCTTAGTACCTAGCTTACACCACAAAGTCTTCCAAAAATAGCTCAAGAACTTAGCATCTCTATCCGAAACAATTGTCCTAGGCATGCCATGTAATCTCACAATCTCTCTAAAGAACAAATCAGCAACATGCGAAGCATCATCCGTTTTGTGACATGGAATAAAATGTGCCATTTTAGAAAATCTATCCACGACCACAAAAATGGAATCTCTTCCACGTTTAGTCCTAGGCAAACCTAACACAAAATCCATTGAAATATCAATCCAAGGCTCACTAGGAATTGGTAAAGGAGTATACAAACCGTTGGGCTGCACTTTGGATTTAGCTTGCCTACATGTGACACATCTACCACAAATCCGTTCGACATCTCGTTTCATGCGAGGCCAATAGAAGTGGTCCTGCAAAATAGCTAAAGTCTTTGCAACCCCAAAATGTCCCATTAATCCCCCACCATGTGATTCCTGCACTAATAACTCCCTCATAGAACAGTTAGGCACGCATAGCTTATTTTCTCGAAATAGAAATCCATCAAGCCTAAAGAACTTACCAGAGGCGATTTTCTCACAAGCTCGATATTCCTCAC
>OU015761.1:72563551-72603551 GCA_907173295.1 Fagus sylvatica
ACGGACTGTTTGGTGCATTTTGGGGCAAAACTATTTCGCACAAAAACTTCCCTCCATTTTGCCTCCTAAGCCCCCAAAATCGTTTTTCTGAAAAACTCGTTTCCGGTCAGAATTTTTTTACTAAACCACACCACAATAACTATCGGGGCCAAATGGACTATATGGCACGATTTGGGGCAAAATTGTTCCGGAGCGAAGTTTCGTGTCTTCGAAAAAGCACGTTTGCGTTCCGAATTTTTTGACTAAACCGCCCCCTCACGTATTTTTGGGGCAAACGGACCGTTTGGTGCGTTTGGGGGCAAAACTATTTCGCACCAAAACTTCGCTCCATTTTGCCGCCTAAGCCCCCAAAATCGTTTTCCTGAAAAACAGGTTTCCAGTTAGAATATTTTTACCAAACCGCACCACAATAACTATCGGGGCCAAATGGACTATATGGCGCGATTGGGGGCAAAATTGTTCCGGAGCGAAGTTTTGTGTCTTCGAAAAAGCACGTTTGCGTTCCGAATTTTTTGACTAAACCGCCCCCTCACGTATTTTTGGGGTAAAACGGACTGTTTGGTGCGTTTTGGGGCAAAACTATTTCGCACAAAAACTTCGCTCCATTTTGCCTCCTAAGCCCCCAAAATCGTTTTTCTGAAAAACACGTTTCCGGTCAGAATTTTTTTACTAAACCGCACCACAATAACTATCGGGGCCAAACGGACTATATGGCACGATTGGGGGCAAAATTGTTCCGGAGCGAAGTTTCGTGTCTTCGAAAAAGCACGTTTGCGTTCCGAATTTTTTGACTAAACCGCCCCCTCACGTATTTTTGGGGCCAAACGGACCTGTTTGGTGCGTTTGGGGGCAAAACTATTTCGCACAAAAACTTCCCTCCATTTTGCCTCCTAAGCCCCCAAAATCGTTTTTCTGAAAAACACGTTTCCGGTCAGAATTTTTTTACTAAACCGCACCACAATAACTATCGGGGCCAAACGGACTATATGGCACGATTGGGGGCAAAATTGTTCCGGAGCGAAGTTTTGTGTCTTCGAAAAAGCACGTTTGCGTTCCGAATTTTTTGACTAAACCGCCCCCTCACGTATTTTTGGGGTAAAACGGACTGTTTGGTGCGTTTTGGGGCAAAACTATTTCGCACAAAAACTTCCCTCCATTTTGCCTCCTAAGCCCCCAAAATCGTTTTTCTGAAAAACACGTTTCCGGTCAGAATTTTTTTACTAAACCGCACCACAATAACTATCGGGGCCAAACGGACTATATGGCACGATTGGGGGCAAAATTGTTCCGGAGCGAAGTTTTGTGTCTTCGAAAAAGCACGTTTGCGTTCCGAATTTTTTGACTAAACCGCCCCCTCACGTATTTTTGGGGCCAAACGGACCTGTTTGGTGCGTTTTGGGGCAAAACTATTTCGCACAAAAACTTCCCTCCATTTTGCCTCCAAAGCCCCCAAAATCGTTTTTCTGAAAAACACGTTTCCAGTCAGAATTTTTTTACTAAACCGCACCACACATAACTATCGGGGCCAAACGGACTATATGGCACGATTGGGGGCAAAATTGTTCCGGAGCGAAGTTTTGTGTCTTCGAAAAAGCACGTTTGCGTTCCGAATTTTTTGACTAAACCGCCCCCTCACGTATTTTTGGGGCAAAACGGACTGTTTGGTGCGTTTTGGGGCAAAACTATTTCGCACAAAAACTTCCCTCCATTTTGCCTCCTAAGCCCCCAAAATCGTTTTTCTGAAAAACACGTTTCCGGTTCAGAATTTTTTTACTAAACCACACCACAATAACTATCGGGGCCAAATGGACTATATGGCACGATTTGGGGCAAAATTGTTCCGGAGCGAAGTTTCGTGTCTTCGAAAAAGCACGTTTGCGTTCCGAATTTTTTGACTAAACCGCCCCCTCACATATTTTTGGGGCCAATACGGACCGTTTGAGTGCGTTTGGGGGCAAAACTATTTCGCACCAAAACTTCTCTCCATTTTGCCGCCTAAGCCCCCAAAATTGTTTTCCTGAAAAACAGGTTTCCAGTTAGAATTATTTTTACCAAACCGCACCACAATAACTATCGGGGCCAAATGGACTATATGGCACGATTGGGGGCAAAATTGTTCCGGAGCGAAGTTTTCGTGTCTTCGAAAAAGCACGTTTGCGTTCCGAATTTTTTGACTAAACCGCCCCCTCACGTATTTTTGGGGTAAAACGGACCTGTTTGGTGCGTTTTGGGGCAAAACTATTTCGCACAAAAACTTCCCTCCATTTTGCCTCCTAAGCCCCCAAAATCGTTTTTCTGAAAAACACGTTTCCGGTCAGAATTTTTTTACTAAACCGCACCACAATAACTATCGGGGCCAAACGGACTATATGGCACGATTGGGGGCAAAATTGTTCCGGAGCGAAGTTTTGTGTCTTCGAAAAAGCACGTTTGCGTTCCGAATTTTTTGACTAAACCGCCCCCTCACGTATTTTTGGGGCCAAACGGACCTGTTTGGTGCGTTTTGGGGCAAAACTATTTCGCACAAAAACTTCGCTCCATTTTGCCTCCTAAGCCCCCAAAATCGTTTTTCTGAAAAACACGTTTCCGGTCAGAATTTTTTTACTAAACCGCACCACAATAACTATCGGGGCCAAACGGACTATATGGCACGATTGGGGGCAAAATTGTTCCGGAGCGAAGTTTCGTGTCTTCGAAAAAGCACGTTTGCGTTCCGAATTTTTTGACTAAACCGCCCCCTCACGTATTTTTGGGGCCAAACGGACCTGTTTGGTGCGTTTTGGGGCAAAACTATTTCGCACGAAAACTTCGCTCCATTTTGCCTCCTAAGCCCCCAAAATCGTTTTTCTGAAAAACACGTTTCCGGTCAGAATTTTTTTACTAAACCGCACCACAATAACTATCGGGGCCAAACGGACTATATGGCACGATTGGGGGCAAAATTGTTCCGGAGCGAAGTTTTGTGTCTTCGAAAAAGCACGTTTGCGTTCCGAATTTTTTGACTAAACCGCCCCCTCACGTATTTTTGGGGCCAAACGGACCTGTTTGGTGCGTTTTGGGGCAAAACTATTTCGCACAAAAACTTCCCTCCATTTTGCCTCCAAAGCCCCCAAAATCGTTTTTCTGAAAAACACGTTTCCAGTCAGAATTTTTTTACTAAACCGCACCACACATAACTATCGGGGCCAAACGGACTATATGGCACGATTGGGGGCAAAATTGTTCCGGAGCGAAGTTTTGTGTCTTCGAAAAAGCACGTTTGCGTTCCGAATTTTTTGACTAAACCGCCCCCTCACGTATTTTTGGGGCAAAACGGACCTGTTTGGTGCGTTTTGGGGCAAAACTATTTCGCACAAAAACTTCGCTCCATTTTGCCTCCTAAGCCCCCAAAATCGTTTTTCTGAAAAACACGTTTCCGGTTCAGAATTTTTTTACTAAACCACACCACAATAACTATCGGGGCCAAATGGACTATATGGCACGATTTGGGGCAAAATTGTTCCGGAGCGAAGTTTTGTGTCTTCGAAAAAGCACGTTTGCGTTCCGAATTTTTTGACTAAACCGCCCCCTTACATATTTTTGGGGCCAATACGGACCGTTTGAGTGCGTTTGGGGGCAAAACTATTTCGCACCAAAACTTCTCTCCATTTTGCCGCCTAAGCCCCCAAAATCGTTTTTCCTGAAAAACAGGTTTCCAGTTAGAATATTTTTACCAAACCGCACCACAATAACTATCGGGGCCAAACGGACTATATGGCACGATTGGGGGCAAAATTGTTCCGGAGCGAAGTTTTGTGTCTTCGAAAAAGCACGTTTGCGTTCCGAATTTTTTGACTAAACCGCCCCCTCACGTATTTTTGGGGCCAAAACGGACCTGTTTGGTGCGTTTTGGGGCAAAACTATTTCGCACAAAAACTTCGCTCCATTTTGCCTCCTAAGCCCCCAAAATCGTTTTTCTGAAAAACACGTTTCCGGTCAGAATTTTTTTACTAAACCGCACCACAATAACTATCGGGGCCAAACGGACTATATGGCACGATTGGGGGCAAAATTGTTCCGGAGCGAAGTTTAGTGTCTTCGAAAAAGCACGTTTGCGTTCTGAATTTTTTGACTAAACCGCCCCCTCACGTATTTTTGGGGCCAAACGGACCTGTTTGGTGCGTTTTGGGGCAAAACTATTTCGCACAAAAACTTCGCTCCATTTTGCCTCCTAAGCCCCCAAAATCGTTTTTCTGAAAAACACGTTTCCGGTCAGAATTTTTTTACTAAACCGCACCACAATAACTATCGGGGCCAAACGGACTATATGGCACGATTGGGGGCAAAATTGTTCCGGAGCGAAGTTTTCGTGTCTTCGAAAAAGCACGTTTGCGTTCCGAATTTTTTGACTAAACCGCCCCCTCACGTATTTTTGGGGTAAAACGGACCTGTTTGGTGCGTTTTGGGGCAAAACTATTTCGCACAAAAACTTCGCTCCATTTTGCCTCCTAAGCCCCCAAAATCGTTTTTCTGAAAAACACGTTTCCGGTCAGAATTTTTTTACTAAACCGCACCACAATAACTATCGGGGCCAAACGGACTATATGGCACGATTGGGGGCAAAATTGTTCCGGAGCGAAGTTTTGTGTCTTCGAAAAAGCACGTTTGCGTTCCGAATTTTTTGACTAAACCGCCCCCTCACGTATTTTTGGGGTAAAACGGACCTGTTTGGTGCGTTTTGGGGCAAAACTATTTCGCACAAAAACTTCCCTCCATTTTGCCTGCTAAGCCCCCAAAATCGTTTTTCTGAAAAACACGTTTCCAGTCAGAATTTTTTTACTAAACCGCACCACACAATAACTATCGGGGCCAAACGGACTATATGGCACGATTGGGGGCAAAATTGTTCCGGAGCGAAGTTTTGTGTCTTTGAAAAAGCACGTTTGCGTTCCGAATTTTTTGACTAAACCGCCCCCTCACGTATTTTTGGGGCAAAACGGACCTGTTTGGTGCGTTTTGGGGCAAAACTATTTCGCACAAAAACTTCGCTCCATTTTGCCTCCTAAGCCCCCAAAATCGTTTTTCTGAAAAACACGTTTCCGGTTCAGAATTTTTTTACTAAACCACACCACAATAACTATCGGGGCCAAATGGACTATATGGCACGATTTGGGGCAAAATTGTTCCGGAGCGAAGTTTCGTGTCTTCGAAAAAGCACGTTTGCGTTCCGAATTTTTTGACTAAACCGCCCCCTTACATATTTTTGGGGCCAATACGGACCGTTTGAGTGCGTTTGGGGGCAAAACTATTTCGCACCAAAACTTCTCTCCATTTTGCCGCCTAAGCCCCCAAAATTGTTTTCCTGAAAAACAGGTTTCCAGTTAGAATTATTTTTACCAAACCGCACCACAATAACTATCGGGGCCAAATGGACTATATGGCGCGATTGGGGGCAAAATTGTTCCGGAGCGAAGTTTTGTGTCTTCGAAAAAGCACGTTTGCGTTCCGAATTTTTTGACTAAACCGCCCCCTCACGTATTTTTGGGGTAAAACGGACCTGTTTGGTGCGTTTTGGGGCAAAACTATTTCGCACAAAAACTTCCCTCCATTTTGCCTCCTAAGCCCCCAAAATCGTTTTTCTGAAAAACACGTTTCCGGTCAGAATTTTTTTACTAAACCGCACCACAATAACTATCGGGGCCAAACGGACTATATGGCACGATTGGGGGCAAAATTGTTCCGGAGCGAAGTTTTGTGTCTTCGAAAAAGCACGTTTGCGTTCCGAATTTTTTGACTAAACCGCCCCCTCACGTATTTTTGGGGTAAAACGGACCTGTTTGGTGCGTTTTGGGGCAAAACTATTTAGCACAAAAACTTCGCTCCATTTTGCCTCCTAAGCCCCCAAAATCGTTTTTCTGAAAAACACGTTTCCGGTCAGAATTTTTTTACTAAACCGCACCACAATAACTATCGGGGCCAAACGGACTATATGGCACGATTGGGGGCAAAATTGTTCCGGAGCGAAGTTTTGTGTCTTCGAAAAAGCACGTTTGCGTTCCGAATTTTTTGACTAAACCGCCCCCTCACGTATTTTTGGGGTAAAACGGACCTGTTTGGTGCGTTTTGGGGCAAAACTATTTCGCACAAAAACTTCCCTCCATTTTGCCTCCAAAGCCCCCAAAATCGTTTTTCTGAAAAACACATTTCCAGTCAGAATTTTTTTACTAAACCGCACCAACATAACTATCGGGGCCAAACGGACTATATGGCACGATTGGGGGCAAAATTGTTCCGGAGCGAAGTTTTGTGTCTTCGAAAAAGCACATTTGCGTTCCGAATTTTTTGACTAAACCGCCCCCTCACGTATTTTTGGGGCAAAACGGACCTGTTTGGTGCGTTTTGGGGCAAAACTATTTAGCACAAAAACTTCGCTCCATTTTGCCTCCTAAGCCCCCAAAATCGTTTTTCTGAAAAACACGTTTCCGGTTCAGAATTTTTTTACTAAACCACACCACAATAACTATCGGGGCCAAATGGACTATATGGCACGATTTGGGGCAAAATTGTTCCGAGCGAAGTTTCGTGTCTTCGAAAAAGCACGTTTGCGTTCCGAATTTTTTGACTAAACCGCCCCCTTACATATTTTTGGGGCAATACGGACCGTTTGAGTGCGTTTGGGGGCAAAACTATTTCGCACCAAAACTTCTCTCCATTTTGCCGCCTAAGCCCCCAAAATCGTTTTTCCTGAAAAACAGGTTTCCAGTTAGAATATTTTTACCAAACCGCACCACAATAACTATCGGGGCCAAATGGACTATATGGCGCGATTGGGGGCAAAATTGTTCCGGAGCGAAGTTTTGTGTCTTCGAAAAAGCACGTTTGCGTTCCGAATTTTTTGACTAAACCGCCCCCTCACGTATTTTTGGGGTAAAACGGACCTGTTTGGTGCGTTTTGGGGCAAAACTATTTCGCACAAAAACTTCCCTCCATTTTGCCTCCTAAGCCCCCAAAATCGTTTTTCTGAAAAACACGTTTCCGGTCAGAATTTTTTTACTAAACCGCACCACAATAACTATCGGGGCCAAACGGACTATATGGCACGATTGGGGGCAAAATTGTTCCGGAGCGAAGTTTTGTGTCTTCGAAAAAGCACGTTTGCGTTCCGAATTTTTTGACTAAACCGCCCCCTCACGTATTTTTGGGGCCAAACGGACCTGTTTGGTGCGTTTTGGGGCAAAACTATTTCGCACAAAAACTTCGCTCCATTTTGCCTCCTAAGCCCCCAAAATCGTTTTTCTGAAAAACACGTTTCCGGTCAGAATTTTTTTACTAAACCGCACCACAATAACTATCGGGGCCAAACGGACTATATGGCACGATTGGGGGCAAAATTGTTCCGGAGCGAAGTTTTGTGTCTTCGAAAAAGCACGTTTGCGTTCCGAATTTTTTGACTAAACCGCCCCCTCACGTATTTTTGGGGTAAAACGGACCTGTTTGGTGCGTTTTGGGGCAAAACTATTTCGCACAAAAACTTCCCTCCATTTTGCCTCCTAAGCCCCCAAAATCGTTTTTCTGAAAAACACGTTTCCGGTCAGAATTTTTTTACTAAACCGCACCACAATAACTATCGGGGCCAAACGGACTATATGGCACGATTGGGGGCAAAATTGTTCCGGAGCGAAGTTTTGTGTCTTCGAAAAAGCACGTTTGCGTTCCGAATTTTTTGACTAAACCGCCCCCTCACGTATTTTTGGGGTAAAACGGACCTGTTTGGTGCGTTTTGGGGCAAAACTATTTCGCACAAAAACTTCCCTCCATTTTGCCTCCAAAGCCCCCAAAATCGTTTTTCTGAAAAACACATTTCCAGTCAGAATTTTTTTACTAAACCGCACCAACAATAACTATCGGGGCCAAACGGACTATATGGCACGATTGGGGGCAAAATTGTTCCGGAGCGAAGTTTTGTGTCTTCGAAAAAGCACGTTTGCGTTCCGAATTTTTTGACTAAACCGCCCCCTCACATATTTTTGGGGCAAAACGGACCTGTTTGGTGCGTTTTGGGGCAAAACTATTTAGCACAAAAACTTCGCTCCATTTTGCCTCCTAAGCCCCCAAAATCGTTTTTCTGAAAAACTCGTTTCCGGTCAGAATTTTTTTACTAAACCACACCACAATAACTATCGGGGCCAAATGGACTATATGGCACGATTTGGGGCAAAATTGTTCCGGAGCGAAGTTTCGTGTCTTCGAAAAAGCACGTTTGCGTTCCGAATTTTTTGACTAAACCGCCCCCTTACATATTTTTGGGGCCTATACGGACCGTTGAGTGCGTTTGGGGGCAAAACTATTTCGCACCAAAACTTCTCTCCATTTTGCCGCCTAAGCCCCCAAAATTGTTTTCCTGAAAAACAGGTTTCCAGTTAGAATATTTTTACCAAACCGCACCACAATAACTATCGGGGCCAAATGGACTATATGGCGCGATTGGGGGCAAAATTGTTCCGGAGCGAAGTTTTGTGTCTTCGAAAAAGCACGTTTGCGTTCCGAATTTTTTGACTAAACCGCCCCCTCACGTATTTTTGGGGTAAAACGGACTGTTTGGTGCATTTTGGGGCAAAACTATTTCGCACAAAAACTTCGCTCCATTTTGCCTCCTAAGCCCCCAAAATCGTTTTTCTGAAAAACACGTTTCCGGTCAGAATTTTTTTACTAAACCGCACCACAATAACTATCGGGGCCAAACGGACTATATGGCACGATTGGGGGCAAAATTGTTCCGGAGCGAAGTTTTGTGTCTTCGAAAAAGCACGTTTGCGTTCCGAATTTTTTGACTAAACCGCCCCCTCACGTATTTTTGGGGCAAAACGGACCTGTTTGGTGCGTTTTGGGGCAAAACTATTTCGCACAAAAACTTCGCTCCATTTTGCCTCCTAAGCCCCCAAAATCGTTTTTCTGAAAAACACGTTTCCGGTCAGAATTTTTTTACTAAACCGCACCACAATAACTATCGGGGCCAAACGGACTATATGGCACGATTGGGGGCAAAATTGTTCCGGAGCGAAGTTTTGTGTCTTCGAAAAAGCACGTTTGCGTTCCGAATTTTTTGACTAAACCGCCCCCTCACGTATTTTTGGGGTAAAACGGACCTGTTTGGTGCGTTTTGGGGCAAAACTATTTCGCACAAAAACTTCGCTCCATTTTGCCTCCTAAGCCCCCAAAATCGTTTTTCTGAAAAACACGTTTCCGGTCAGAATTTTTTTACTAAACCGCACCACAATAACTATCGGGGCCAAACGGACTATATGGCACGATTGGGGGCAAAATTGTTCCGGAGCGAAGTTTTGTGTCTTCGAAAAAGCACGTTTGCGTTCCGAATTTTTTGACTAAACCGCCCCCTCACGTATTTTTGGGGTAAAACGGACCTGTTTGGTGCGTTTTGGGGCAAAACTATTTCGCACAAAAACTTCCCTCCATTTTGCCTCCTAAGCCCCCAAAATCGTTTTTCTGAAAAACACGTTTCCGGTCAGAATTTTTTTACTAAACCGCACCACAATAACTATCGGGGCCAAACGGACTATATGGCACGATTGGGGGCAAAATTGTTCCGGAGCGAAGTTTTGTGTCTTCGAAAAAGCACGTTTGCGTTCCGAATTTTTTGACTAAACCGCCCCCTCACGTATTTTTGGGGTAAAACGGACTGTTTGGTGCATTTTGGGGAAAACTATTTCGCACAAAAACTTCCCTCCATTTTGCCTCCTAAGCCCCCAAAATCGTTTTTCTGAAAAACACGTTTCCGGTCAGAATTTTTTTACTAAACCACACCACACAATAACTATCGGGGCCAAACGGACTATATGGCACGATTTGGGGCAAAATTGTTCCGGAGCGAAGTTTCGTGTCTTCGAAAAAGCACGTTTGCGTTCCGAATTTTTTGACTAAACCGCCCCCTCACATATTTTTGGGGCCAATACGGACCGTTTGAGTGCGTTTGGGGGCAAAACTATTTCGCACCAAAACTTCTCTCCATTTTGCCGCCTAAGCCCCCAAAATTGTTTTCCTGAAAAACAGGTTTCCAGTTAGAATATTTTTACCAAACCGCACCACAATAACTATCGGGGCCAAATGGACTATATGGCGCGATTGGGGGCAAAATTGTTCCGGAGCGAAGTTTTGTGTCTTCGAAAAAGCACGTTTGCGTTCCGAATTTTTTGACTAAACCGCCCCCTCACGTATTTTTGGGGTAAAACGGACTGTTTGGTGCATTTTGGGGCAAAACTATTTCGCACAAAAACTTCCCTCCATTTTGCCTCCTAAGCCCCCAAAATCGTTTTTCTGAAAAACACGTTTCCGGTCAGAATTTTTTTACTAAACCGCACCACAATAACTATCGGGGCCAAACGGACTATATGGCACGATTGGGGGCAAAATTGTTCCGGAGCGAAGTTTTGTGTCTTCGAAAAAGCACGTTTGCGTTCCGAATTTTTTGACTAAACCGCCCCCTCACGTATTTTTGGGGTAAAACGGACCTGTTTGGTGCGTTTTGGGGCAAAACTATTTCGCACAAAAACTTCCCTCCATTTTGCCTCCTAAGCCCCCAAAATCGTTTTTCTGAAAAACACATTTCCGGTCAGAATTTTTTTACTAAACCGCACCACAATAACTATCGGGGCCAAACGGACTATATGGCACGATTGGGGGCAAAATTGTTCCGGAGCGAAGTTTTGTGTCTTCGAAAAAGCACGTTTGCGTTCCGAATTTTTTGACTAAACCGCCCCCTCACGTATTTTTGGGGTAAAACGGACCTGTTTGGTGCATTTTGGGGCAAAACTATTTCGCACAAAAACTTCCCTCCATTTTGCCTCCTAAGCCCCCAAAATCGTTTTTCTGAAAAACTCGTTTCCGGTCAGAATTTTTTTACTAAACCGCACCACAATAACTATCGGGGCCAAACGGACTATATGGCACCATTGGGGGCAAAATTGTTCCGGAGCGCAGTTTTGTGTCTTCGAAAAAGCACGTTTGCGTTCCGAATTTTTTGACTACACCGCCCCCTCACGTATTTTTGGGGTAAAACGGACTGTTTGGTGCATTTTGGGGAAAACTATTTCGCACAAAAACTTCCCTCCATTTTGCCTCCTAAGCCCCCAAAATCGTTTTTCTGAAAAACACATTTCCAGTCAGAATTTTTTTACTAAACCGCACCAACATAACTATCGGGGCCAAACGGACTATATGGCACGATTGGGGGCAAAATTGTTCCGGAGCGAAGTTTTGTGTCTTCGAAAAAGCACGTTTGCGTTCCGAATTTTTTGACTAAACCGCCCCCTCACATATTTTTGGGGCAAAACGGACTGTTTGGTGCGTTTTGGGGCAAAACTATTTAGCACAAAAACTTCGCTCCATTTTGCCTCCTAAGCCCCCAAAATAGTTTTTCTGAAAAACACGTTTCCGGTTCAGAATTTTTTTACTAAACCACACCACAATAACTATCGGGGCCAAATGGACTATATGGCACGATTTGGGGCAAAATTGTTCCGGAGCGAAGTTTCGTGTCTTCGAAAAAGCACGTTTGCGTTCCGAATTTTTTGACTAAACCAACCCCTTACATATTTTTGGGGCTATACGGACCGTTGAGTGCGTTTGGGGGCAAAACTATTTCGCACCAAAACTTCTCTCCATTTTGCCGCCTAAGCCCCCAAAATCGTTTTCCTGAAAAACAGGTTTCCAGTTAGAATATTTTTACCAAACCGCACCACAATAACTATCGGGGCCAAATGGACTATATGGCGCGATTGGGGGCAAAATTGTTCCGGAGCGAAGTTTTGTGTCTTCGAAAAAGCACGTTTGCGTTCCGAATTTTTTGACTAAACCGCCCCCTCACGTATTTTTGGGGTAAAACGGACTGTTTGGTGCATTTTGGGGCAAAACTATTTCGCACAAAAACTTCGCTCCATTTTGCCTCCTAAGCCCCCAAAATCGTTTTTCTGAAAAACACGTTTCCGGTCAGAATTTTTTTACTAAACCGCACCACAATAACTATCGGGGCCAAACGGACTATATGGCACAATTGGGGGCAAAATTGTTCCGGAGCGCAGTTTCGCACGTTTTTGGACTGTTTGGTGCATTTTGGGGCAAAACTATTTCGCACAAAAACTTCCCTCCATTTTGCCTCCTAAGCCCCCAAAATCGTTTTTCTGAAAAACTCGTTTCCGGTCAGAATTTTTTTACTAAACCGCACCACAATAACTATCGGGGCCAAACGGACTATATGGCACGATTGGGGGCAAAATTGTTCCGGAGCGAAGTTTTGTGTCTTCGAAAAAGCACGTTTGCGTTCCGAATTTTTTGACTAAACCGCCCCCTCACATATTTTTGGGGCAAAACGGACTGTTTGGTGCGTTTTGGGGCAAAACTATTTCGCACAAAAACTTCCGCTCCATTTTGCCTCCTAAGCCCCCAAAATCGTTTTTCTGAAAAACTCGTTTCCGGTCAGAATTTTTTTACTAAACCGCACCACAATAACTATCGGGGCCAAACGGACTATATGGCACGATTGGGGGCAAAATTGTTCCGGAGCGCAGTTTTGTGTCTTCGAAAAAGCACGTTTGCGTTCCGAATTTTTTGACTAAACCGCCCCCTCACATATTTTTGGGGCAAAACGGACTGTTTGGTGCGTTTTGGGGCAAAACTATTTAGCACAAAAACTTCGCTCCATTTTGCCTCCTAAGCCCCCAAAATAGTTTTTCTGAAAAACACGTTTCCGGTTAGAATTTTTTTACTAAACCACACCACAATAACTATCGGGGCCAAATGGACTATATGGCACGATTTGGGGCAAAATTGTTCCGGAGCGAAGTTTTGTGTCTTCGAAAAACAATGTTTGCGTTCCGAATTTTTTGACTGAACCGCCCCCTCACATATTTTTGGGGCAAAACGGACTGTTTGGTGCGTTTTGGGGCAAAACTATTTAGCACAAAAACTTCGCTCCATTTTGCCGCCTAAGCCCCCAAAATCGTTTTCCTGAAAAACAGGTTTCCAGTTAGAATATTTTTACCAAACCGCACCACAATAACTATCGGGGCCAAATGGACTATATGGCGCGATTGGGGGCAAAATTGTTCCGGAGCGAAGTTTTGTGTCTTCGAAAAAGCACGTTTGCGTTCCGAATTTTTTGACTAAACCGCCCCCTCACGTATTTTTGGGGTAAAACGGACTGTTTGGTGCATTTTGGGGCAAAACTATTTCGCACAAAAACTTCCCTCCATTTTGCCTCCTAAGCCCCCAAAATCGTTTTTCTGAAAAACTCGTTTCCGGTCAGAATTTTTTTACTAAACCGCACCACAATAACTATCGGGGCCAAACGGACTATATGGCACGATTGGGGGCAAAATTGTTCCGGAGCGAAGTTTTGTGTCTTCGAAAAAGCACGTTTGCGTTCCGAATTTTTTGACTAAACCGCCCCCTCACATATTTTTGGGGCAAAACGGACTGTTTGGTGCGTTTTGGGGCAAAACTATTTAGCACAAAAACTTCGCTCCATTTTGCCGCCTAAGCCCCCAAAATCGTTTTTCTGAAAAACACGTTTCCGGTCAGAATTTTTTTACTAAACCGCACCACAATAACTATCGGGGCCAAACGGACTATATGGCACGATTGGGGGCAAAATTGTTCCGGAGCGAAGTTTTGTGTCTTCGAAAAACAATGTTTGCGTTCCGAATTTTTTGACTGAACCGCCCCCTCACATATTTTTGGGGCAAAACGGACCAGTTTGGTGCGTTTTGGAGCAAAACTATTTAGCACAAAAACTTCGCTCCATTTTGCCTCCTAAGCCCCCAAAATCGTTTTTCTGAAAAACTCGTTTCCGGTCAGAATTTTTTTACTAAACCGCACCACAATAACTATCGGGGCCAAACGGACTATATGGCACGATTGGGGGCAAAATTGTTCCGGAGCGAAGTTTTGTGTCTTCGAAAAACAATGTTTGCGTTCCGAATTTTTTGACTGAACCGCCCCCTCACATATTTTTGGGGCAAAACGGACTGTTTGGTGCGTTTTGGGGCAAAACTATTTAGCACAAAAACTTCGCTCCATTTTGCCTCCTAAGCCCCCAAAATAGTTTTTCTGAAAAACACGTTTCCGGTTAGAATTTTTTTACTAAACCACACCACAATAACTATCGGGGCCAAATGGACTATATGGCACGATTTGGGGCAAAATTGTTCCGGAGCGAAGTTTCGTGTCTTCGAAAAAGCACGTTTGCGTTCCGAATTTTTTGACTAAACCACCCCCTTACATATTTTTGGGGCTATACGGACCGTTGAGTGCGTTTGGGGGCAAAACTATTTCGCACCAAAACTTCTCTCCATTTTGCCGCCTAAGCCCCCAAAATTGTTTTTCTAAAAAACACATTTCCGGTTAGAATTATTTTTACCAAACCGCACCACAATAACTATCGGGGCCAAACGGACTATATGGCGCGATTGGGGGCAAAATTGTTCCGGAGCGAAGTTTTGTGTCTTCGAAAAAGCACGTTTGCGTTCCGAATTTTTTGACTAAACCGCCCCCTCACGTATTTTTGGGGTAAAACGGACTGTTTGGTGCATTTTGGGGCAAAACTATTTCGCACAAAAACTTCCCTCCATTTTGCCTCCTAAGCCCCCAAAATCGTTTTTCTGAAAAACTCGTTTCCGGTCAGAATTTTTTTACTAAACCGCACCACAATAACTATCGGGGCCAAACGGACTATATGGCACCATTGGGGGCAAAATTGTTCCGGAGCGCAGTTTTGTGTCTTCGAAAAAGCACGTTTGCGTTCCGAATTTTTTGACTAAACCGCCCCCTCACGTATTTTTGGGGCAAAACGGACTGTTTGGTGCGTTTTGGGGCAAAACTATTTCGCACAAAAACTTCCCTTCATTTTGCCTCCAAAGCCCCCAAAATCTTTTTTCTGAAAAACACATTTCCAGTCAGAATTTTTTTACTAAACCGCACCAACATAACTATCGGGGCCAAACGGACTATATGGCACGATTGGGGGCAAAATTGTTCCGGAGCGAAGTTTTGTGTCTTCGAAAAAGCACGTTTGCGTTCCGAATTTTTTGACTAAACCGCCCCCTCACATATTTTTGGGGCAAAACGGACTGTTTGGTGCGTTTTGGGGCAAAACTATTTAGCACAAAAACTTCGCTCCATTTTGCCTCCTAAGCCCCCAAAATAGTTTTTCTGAAAAACACGTTTCCGGTTAGAATTTTTTTACTAAACCACTATATGGCCACAAAATTGTTAGCGAATAATTTTTGGGGCTATACGGACCGTTTAGTGCGTTTGGGGGCAAAACTATTTCGCACCAAAACTTCTCTCCATTTTGCCGCCTAAGCCCCCAAAATCGTTTTCCTGAAAAACAGGTTTCCAGTTAGAATATTTTTACCAAACCGCACCACAATAACTATCGGGGCCAAATGGACTATATGGCGCGATTGGGGGCAAAATTGTTCCGGAGCGAAGTTTTGTGTCTTCGAAAAAGCACGTTTGCGTTCCGAATTTTTTGACTAAACCGCCCCCTCACGTATTTTTGGGGCAAAACGGACTGTTTGGTGCGTTTTGGGGCAAAACTATTTCGCACAAAAACTTCCCTCCATTTTGCCTCCTAAGCCCCCAAAATCGTTTTTCTGAAAAACACGTTTCCGGTCAGAATTTTTTTACTAAACCACACCACAATAACTATCGGAAAAAGATAGAATGATAACAGGAAACAAAAGGTAAACCTGATTTTAGAGCCAAGCTCTGATACCAAATGATGCGATCCTCAACAGACACGCTTTGAGACCCAGCAAACAATATTGGATTACTTGCCCAAGAAAGCTAAAATCAGAGTTTTGATAGAACACCCCAACCCAACGTTTATAAATGAAACGCGAATTGAAAGTATAAAGATAACAGACCCCGACCCAATGATTATGAAAGAATCATGAACCGAAGGTATAAAATTTGAACGCCACAAGGAAGAATCCTTGATAAGTTCACAAGTTCACTGAAGAACTAATAGAAGAAACAAACCTCACGTTTTTCTTTGTATTCAGATTCAATAATGCTCTATTACAATGAGTGCAGGCTATTTATAACCTGTTTTCAACCCTAGATGCCCATACAATAAAGAGAAACGAATTTGGTTCTAAAAGACTAAAATTAAGGGCCTAAAATTAGCACTAATTGTGTCTGACATTAGCAGCCAATAATAGACTGAAATAGATGAAAGGAAAGTCTTCGCATAAGGAAATTCTGAAATGGAAAAGTCAATCAGCCAAATTAATTGGCATGGAAAAGGAAAGTAAATCAGCCAATTAATTGGTTTGATTTTGGAAAGTAATCAGCCCCTTTCCCTTTCTAAATCCTGCAAATATTCAGCCATTAATCAATGCCATTTCTGAGGGAATTAGGCCCAATTAAGCATGATCAGCCCCATCAGTAGCTTGGATTAAATTTAGGACGCCTTCATCTTCTTTTGGGCCAAGCTTGGAATGCCCCATTGTAGAATCAGCCCAAATATCTTGAATCAACCCATTAAGTGCTTCTTTGATCTTCTTGGGTCTTGCTCTAGTAATTAGCCCAACTGGAACATGCAATGGATCCTTTAATAGTGCTTGTTGATTCTCATCAATCTGGTAGGGGGCTGGCGTGGAAGGATAAGATCGCCACGTGGCAGGTGCACGCGAGGCGCGCCATCATCACGAGCCGCGCGCCATGATGGCGCGCCAGGCGTGCACGCCCCCTATAAAACCAGCCCTCCCCCCCCCTCATTTGCACACAACTTTGCTCGGGCTCTAGGCACCTTGAGCGTTAGAATAGGCAGAAATAGGGGTTTTAGGGGGCTTTAGGAGGGGTTTTGGGTAGTTTTTAGAGGGAGAGACTCCTCTCTAAATACTCTCTCTCTCTAAGCTCTTTTCTTTTCTTTTTTAGTGGAGGTGACTAGTGATGATCCTTAAAATGGGAAGGGATTCACAAGGATCCACTAGTGTTTATATTTATTAGTTCATTTATGTTATATTTATGCTTTTTAGTCCATTTATACATGATTTATGCTTTCCTAGTCCATTTATTATCTTGTTATTGCTTTATCTATATGCTTTGAGTTATTTATTGCTATTATTTGTAGATCTGAGTATATTTATTGCTTTATTTACATTTACTACGCACTTGTGAATATTATATTGTGATTATCCCATTCCCCATGTGTTTTAGTACGGCAAAACCCGAGTGGCTTTGGTGGATTATATAAGCCATCTTTGAGGCCTTAACAGCCATGTTAGCCCACGAGGTGCTTGACCCGAAAAATACACTTCCCCATGTTCAAATAATGTTATTTATTGCTTTATTTACATTTACTACGCACTTGTGAATATTATATTGTGATTATCCCCTTCCCCGTGTGTTTTAGTACGGCAAAACCCGAGTGGCTTTGGTGGATTATATAAGCCCTCTTTGAGGCCTTAACAGCCATGTTAGCCCACGAGGTGCTTGACCCGAAAAATACACTTCCCCCCATGTTCAAATAATGTTATTTATTGCTTTATTTACATTTACTACGCACTTGTGAATATTATATTGTGATTATCCCCTTCCCCGTGTGTTTTAGTACGGCAAAACCCGAGTGGCTTTGGTGGATTATATAAGCCCTCTTCGAGGCCTTAACAGCCATGTCAGCCCACGAGGTGCTTGACCCGAAAAATACACTTCCCCATGTTCAAATAATGTTATTTATTGCTTTATTTACATTTACTACGCACTTGTGAATATTATATTGTGATTATCCCCTTCCCCGTGTGTTTTAGTACGGCAAAACCCGAGTGGCTTTGGTGGATTATATAAGCCCTCTTTGAGGCCTTAACAGCCATGTTAGCCCACGAGGTGCTTGACCCGAAAAATACACTTCCCCATGTTCAAAAAATGTCATTTATCGCTTTATTTACATTTACTACGTACTTGTGAATATATATTATGTCGTGAATATGTAATTTGGGCGTGATAATCCCGATTGGTCGTGGTGGATCATGTGAGACCTCAATGAGGCTTTATCCACCATGTAATCCCATAGGAGTTGGACCCACGAAATCCCCATGTTTGATTTCCGTCATTTTACTACGATATAGATATTATATTGTCATTTTTCCCCCATTTTCTTCATGATTTTGGGCGTGATAATCCCGATTGGTCGTGATGGATTATGTGAGACCTCAATGAGGCATTATCCATCACGTAATTCTATAAGGCATTGGACCCACGAAAATCCTTTATTTCGAACCCCGTTATTTTCATCATTTACAATGTTGTTATGATTATCGTCCATTTCTACATTTTTGATTTGGGCATGAAAACACCGAACGGTATTGGTGGTTTTAGGTAAATCTTTCAAATAGTACTAAACCCCCGTGTAAACCCGAAAAGGCATTGAAACCCATTTTCAAAACGATTTTTCTCATTTAAGTCCTATTTGGCTTCGAAGGTTTAGGATAAGTCTTTCAAATAGCACTAAACCCTTCGTGTAAGCCCGAAAAGGCATTGAAACCCATTTTCAAAATATTTTTCTCATTTAAGTCCTATTTGGCTTCGAAGGTTTAGGATAAGTCTTTCAAATAGTACTAAACCCCCGTGTAAGCCCGAGAAGGCATTGAAACCCATTTTCAAAACAATTTTTCTCATTTAAGTCCTATTTGGCTTCGTGGGTTTAGGTAAATCTTTCAAATAGTACTAAACCCCCGTGTAAGCCCGAGAAGGCATTGAAACCCATTTTCAAAACTATTTTTCTCATTTAAGTCCTATTTGGTTTCGTCGAAGGTTTAGGTAAATCTTTCAAATAGCACTAAACCCTTCGTGTAAGCCCGAAAAGGCATTGAAACCCATTTTCAAAACGATTTTTCTCATTTAAGTCCTATTTGGCTTCGTGGGTTTAGGTAAATCTTTCAAATAGTACTAAACCCCCGTGTAAGCCCGAAAAGGCATTGAAACCCATTTTCAAAACGATTTTTCTCATTTAAGTCTTTCAAATAGCACTAATCCTTCGTGTAAGCCCGAGAGGCATTAAATTCTCTTTAGATTGCTTTACTTTATTCATGTAAACCCTAAGGTGGTGTCGGGGTTCAAATAAGCCTTTCAAATAGCATCGAATCTCGACCCCACAAGGTCTTGACCCTTTTCCTAAAATTCTCATGAATTATACCTTGCCATTTCAATTAAGTGTTGTATTCGTGTCATTTCATATTCATGATTAATGTGCATGCGAATATACCATGATCATCCCCTATTATGTCATACTTGTGACTTATGTGCTGCGAATATGCCGTGATTACTTGTTTGAACATTCTACTCGCTTTCATACTATTTCTTGTAATTATGTGTTGTGAATATACCGTGATCATTTGCTTGATTGTTTATCGCTTTGATATAAAAATGCGATTAAAATACACTTTGCCATGAAAACTTTAAAAAGAGTAAACATGGTAATGTGGGCGTTAGAAACGAAATTGGTGCAACCCAAGGGCTACGGCTCGCCCTGGCTTTTGGACACCATGGTATGAGTCCTTTACACGGGGGCGTGGCTGGTACGTGCTTTCGTGTAAGGGATTCTACACGTTCTAACTCCCATAGGATCATGGTCTAAAATTCCCCAAAGTGTGAATTAATCATCCAAAACCCCGCCATTTGACGGACCGCTTTACTCTTGGAAATCAAGGGTAAAGAGATCCCGAATATGGCACCAAAAACATTAATTGTTTGTCCCGGCACTAGGTGTTAGGATTTCAAGTACATCCTACCACCGAAATGCCCGGAAATTTAAAAAATACAAAGATAAAAGGGACGGTGAAATAAAGAGTCTAATCAAAACCGAATGAAGGTCAAAATTGCATTTGCCATTTTTGGTATATTGCTACGACCAAATTTGGGACATTTGTACATAATTAAAACCAACAAACCTAGGCTTAGCAAATAAAAGGGAACACTAGAAAGGAGGTAACCGTTTTCTTAAACGGATGTCGTGGGGTGCCTAACACCTTCCCCACGCATAAGCAAACCCCCGAACCCATCTCTGGTTCAAGACCATTTTTGTTAAAAGATGTCTAAATAAGATAAAATCTATTAGACATAGGTGCCCAATCACACCTTAAAATTTCCCATGATTGGTGGCGACTCCAAATTTGTGCTCACACGCACACACGTACACATGTTCCCACACACACACAACTCATATCACGAAACGGAAAAGAGATAGAGATCACACACAACACTCGCCAAATGGGGGTCGGTATCTAGGAAAAATAAAATCTAAATAAGAGAATAGATAGGTAATTTTTCCGCCGGTGTCGACAGCCGCCAAAATCGTTTTTCTGAAAAACAGGTTTCCGGTCAGAATTTTTTTCCTAAACCGTACCACAATAACTATCGAGGGCAAACGGACTATATGGCACTATTGGGGCAAAATTTTTCTGGTGCGAAGTTTCGTTCTTCGAGAAAGCACGCATCCGTTCCAAATTTTTTTACTAAACCGCCCCCTCACGTATTTTTGGGGCAAAACGGACCGTTTGGTGCGTTTTGGGGAAAAACTATTTCGCACAAAAACTTCACTCCATTTTGCCTCCTTTGCCCCCAAAATCGTTTTTCTGAAAAACACGTTTCCGGTTAGAATTTTTTTACTAAACCGCACCACAATAACTATCGGGGCCAAACGGACTATATGGCACGATTGGGGGCAAAATTGTTCAGGAGCGAAGTTTTGTGTCTTCGAAAAAGCACGTTTGCGTTCCGAATTTTTTGACTAAACCGCCCCCTCACATATTTATGGGGCAAAACGGACTGTTTGGTGCGTTTAGGGGCAAAACTATTTAGCATAAAAACTTCGCTCCATTTCGCCTCCTAAGCACCCAAAATAGTTTTTCTGAAAAACACGTTTCCGGTCAGAATTTTTTTCCTAAACCGCACCACAATAACTATCGAGAGCGAATGGACTATGTGGCATTATTGGGGCAAAATTTTTCCTGTGCGAACTTTCGTTCTTCGAAAAAGCACGTTTGCGTTCCGAATTTTTTGACTAAACCGCCCCCTTACGTATTTTTGGGGCCATACGGACCGTTTAGTGCGTTTGGGGGCAAAACTATTTCGCACCAAAACTTCTCTCCATTTTGCCGCCTAAGCCCCCAAAATCGTTTTCCTGAAAAACAGGTTTCCGGTTAGAATATTTTTACCAAACCGCACCACAATAACTATCGGGGCGAAACGGACTATATGGCGCGATTGGGGGCAAAATTGTTCCGGAGCGAAGTTTTGTGTCTTCGAAAAAGCACGTTTGCGTTCCGAATTTTTTGACTAAACCGCCCCCTCACATATTTTTGGGGCAAAACGGACTGTTTGGTGCGTTTTGGGGCAAAACTATTTCGCACAAAAACTTCACTCCATTTTGCCTCCTAAGCCCCAAACATCGTTTTTCTGAAAAACACGTTTCCGGTCTAAATTTTTTTACTAAACCACACCACAATAACTATCGGGGCCAAATGGACTATATGGCACGATTTGGGGCAAAATTGTTCCGGAGCGAAGTTTTGTGTCTTCGAAAAAGCACGTTTGCGTTCCGAATTTTTTGACTAAACCGCCCCCTCACATATTTTTGGGGCAAAACGGACCGTTTGGTGCGTTTAGGGGCAAAACTATTTAGCACAAAAACTTCGCTCCATTTTGCCTCCTAAGCCCCCAAAATAGTTTTTCTGAAAAACACGTTTCCGGTCAGAATTTTTTTACTAAACCACACCACAATAACTATCGGGGCCAAATGGACTATATGGCACGATTTGGGCAAAATTGTTCCGGAGCGAAGTTTCGTGTCTTCGAAAAAGCACTTTTGCGTTCCGAATTTTTTGACTAAACCGCCCCCTTACGTATTTTTGGGGCCATACGGACCGTTTAGTGCGTTTGGGGGCAAAACTATTTCGCACAAAACTTCTCTCCATTTTGCCGCCTAAGCCCCCAAAATCGTTTTTCCTGAAAAACAGGTTTCCGGTTAGAATATTTTTACCAAACCGCACCACAATAACTATCGGGGCCAAACGGACTATATGGCGCGATTGGGGGCAAAATTGTTCCGGAGCGAAGTTTTGTGTCTTCGAAAAAGCACGTTTGCGTTCCGAATTTTTTGACTAAACCGCCCCCTCACGTATTTTTGGGGCAAAACGGACTGTTTGGTGCGTTTTGGGGCAAAACTATTTCGCACAAAAACTTCTCTCCATTTTGCCTCCTAAGCCCCCAAAATCGTTTTTCTGAAAAACACGTTTCCGGTCAGAATTTTTTTACTAAACCACACCACAATAACTATCGGGGCCAAACGGACTATATGGCACGATTGGGGGCAAAATTGTTCCGGAGCGAAGTTTCGTGTCTTCGAAAAAGCACTTTTGCGTTCCGAATTTTTTGACTAAACCGCCCCTTGAATATTTTTGGGGCCATACGGACCGTTTAGTGCGTTTGGGGGCAAAACTATTTCGCACAAAAACTTCGCTCCATTTTGCCTCCAAAGCCCCCAAAATAGTTTTTCTGAAAAACACGTTTCCGGCTAGAATTTTTTTACTAAACCACACCACAATAACTATCAGGGCCAAATGGACTATATGGCACGATTTGGGGCAAAATTGTTCCGGAGCGAAGTTTCGTGTCTTCGAAAAAGCACTTTTGCGTTCCGAATTTTTTGACTAAACCGCCCCCTTACGTATTTTTGGGGCCATACGGACCGTTTAGTGCGTTTGGGGGCAAAACTATTTCGCCCGAAAACTTCTGCTCCATTTTGCCTCCTAAGCCCCCAAAATCGTTTTTCCTGAAAAACAGGTTTCCGGTTAGAATATTTTTACTAAACCGCACCACAATAACTATCGGGGCCAAACGGACTATATGGCACGATTGGGGGCAAAATTGTTCCGGAGCGAAGTTTCGTGTCTTCGAAAAAGCACTTTTGCGTTCCGAATTTTTTGACTAAACCGCCCCCTTACGTATTTTTGGGGCCATACGGACCGTTTAGTGCGTTTGGGGGCAAAACTATTTTGCCCTAAAACTTCTCTCCATTTTGCCTCCAAAGCCCCCAAAATCGTTTTTCCTGAAAAACAGGTTTCCGGTTAGAATATTTTTACTAAACCGCACCACAATAACTATCGGGGCCAAACGGACTATATGGCGCGATTGGGGGCAAAATTGTTCCGGAGCGAAGTTTCGTGTCTTCGAAAAAGCACTTTTGCGTTCCGAATTTTTTGACTAAACCGCCCCCTTACATATTTTTGGGGCCATACTGACCGTTTAGTGCATTTGGGGGCAAAACTATTTCGCACAAAAACTTCGCTTCATTTTGCCTCCTAAGCCCCCAAAATAGTTTTTCTGAAAAACACGTTTCCGGTCAGAATTTTTTTACTAAACCGCACCACAATAACTATCGGGGCCAAACGGACTATATGGAACGATTGGGGGCAAAATTGTTCCGGAGTGAAGCTCCGTGTCTTCGAAAAAGCACGTTTGCGTTCCGAATTTTTTCACTAAACCACCCCCTCACGTATTTTTGGGGCAAAACGGACCGTTTGGTGCGTTTTGGGGCAAAACTATTTCGCACAAAAACTTCTCTCCATTTTGCCTCTTAAGCCCCCCAAATCGTTTTTCTGAAAAACACGTTTCCGTTCTGAATTTTTTTATTAAACCACACCACAATAACTATCGGGGCCAAACGAACTATGTGGCAATATTGGGGAAAAAATTTTCCGGTGCAAAGTTTTGTGTCTTCGAAAAAGCACGTTTGTGTTCAGAATTTTTTGACTAAACTGCCCCCTTACGTATTTTTGGGGCGATACAGACTGTTTAGTGCGTTTGGGGGCAAAAGTATTTCGCACCAAAACTTCTCTCCATTTTGCCGCCTAAGCCCCCAAAATCGTTTTTCTGAAAAACAGGTTTCCGGTTAGAATATTTTTACTAAACCGCACCACAATAACTATCGGGGCCAAACGGACTATATGGCGCGATTGGGGGCAAAATTGTTCCGGAGCGAAGTTTTGTGTCTTCGAAAAAGCACGTTTGCGTTCCGAATTTTTTGACTAAACCGCCCCCTCATGTATTTTTGGGGCAAAACGGACTGTTTGGTGCGTTTTGGGGCAAAACTATTTCGCACAAAAACTTCGCTCCATTTTGCCTCCTAAGCCCCCAAAATCGTTTTTCTGAAAAACACGTTTCCGGTCAGAATTTTTTTACTAAACCGCACCACAATAACTATCGGGGCCAAACGGACTATATGGCACGATTGGGGGCAAAATTGTTCCGGAGCGAAGTTTTGTGTCTTCGAAAAAACACGTTTGCATTCCGAATTTTTTGACTAAACCGGCCCCTCACGTATTTTTGGGGCCAAACGGACCGTTTGGTGCGTTTCGGGGGCAAAACTATTTCGCACCAAAACTTCTCTCCATTTTGCCTCTTAAGCCCCCAAAATCGTTTTTTCTGAAAAACACGTTTCCGCTCAGAATTTTTTTGCTAAACCGTACCACAATAACTATCGAGGGCAAACGGACTATATGGCACTATTGGGGCAAAATTGTTCCGGAGCGAAGTTTCGTGTCTTCGAAAAAGCACGTTTGCGTTCCGAATTTTTTGACTAAACCGCCCCCCCACGTATTTTTGGGGCAAAACGGACCGTTTGGTGCGTTTTGGGGCAAAACTATTTCGCACAAAAACTTCTCTCCATTTTGCCTCCTAAGCCCCCAAAATCGTTTTTCTGAAAAATACGTTTCCGGTGAGAATTTTTTTACTAAACCACACCACAATAACTATCGGGGCCAAACGGACTATATGGCTTGATTGGGGGAAAAATTCTTCCGGAGCGAAGTTTTGTGTCTTCGAAAAAGCACGTTTGCGTTCCGAATTTTTTGACTAAGCCGCCCCCTCACATATTTTTGGGGCAAACGGACTGTTTGGTACGTTTTGGGGCAAAACTATTTCGCACAAAAACTTCCCTCCATTTTGCCTGCTAAGCCCCCAAAATCGTTTTTTTGAAAAACACGTTTCCAGTCAGAATTTTTTTACTAAACCGCACCACAATAACTATCGGGGCCAAACGGACTATATGGCACAATTGGGGGCAAAATTGTTCCGGAGCGAAGTTTTGTGTCTTCGAAAAAGCACGTTTGCGTTCCGAATTTTTTGACTAAACCGCCCCCTCACGTATTTTTGGGGCCAAACGGACCGTTTGGTGCGTTTGGGGGCAAAACTATTTCGCACCAAAACTTCTCTCCATTTTGCCTCTCAAGCCCCCAAAATCGTTTTTCTGAAAAACACGTTTCCGGTCAGAATTTTTTTACTAAACCGCACCACAATAACTATCGAGGCCAAACGGACTATATGGCACGATTGGGGGCAAAATTGTTCCGGAGCGAAGTTTCGTGTCTTCGAAAAAGCACGTTTGCGTTCCGAATTTTTTGACTAAACCGCCCCCTCACGTATTTTTGGGGCAAAACGGACCGTTTGGTGCGTTTTGGGGCAAAACTATTTCGCACCAAAACTTCGCTCCATTTTGCCTCCTAAGCCCCCAAAATCGTTTTTCTGAAAAACACGTTTCCGGTTAGAATTTTTTTACTAAACCGCACCACAATAACTATCGGGGCCAAACGGACTATATGGCACGATTGGGGGCAAAATTGTTCCGGAGCGAAGTTTTGTGTCTTCGAAAAAGCACGTTTGCGTTCCGAATTTTTTGACTAAACCGCCCCCTCACGTATTTTTGGGGCCAAACGGACCGTTTGGTGCGTTTGGGGGCAAAACTATTTCGCACCAAAACTTCTCTCCATTTTGCCTCTAAGCCCCCAAAATCGTTTTTCTGAAAAACACGTTTCCGGTCAGAATTTTTTTACTAAACCATACCACAATAACTATCGAGGGCCAAAGGGACTATATGGCACTATTGGGGCAAAATTTTTCCGGTGCGAAGTTTCGTTCTTCGAAAAAGCACGCCTGCGTTCCGAATTTTTTTACTAAACCGCCCCCTCACGTATTTTTGGGGCAAAACGGACCGTTTGGTGCGTTTTGGGGCAAAACTATTTCGCACAAAAACTTCGCTCCATTTTGCCTCCTAAGCCCCCAAAATCGTTTTTCTGAAAAACACGTTTCCGGTTAGAATTTTTTTACTAAACCGCACCACAATACCTATCGGGGCGAAACGGACTATATGGCGCGATTGGGGGCAAAATTGTTCCGGAGCGAAGTTTTGTTTCTTCCAAAAAGCACGTTTGCGTTCCAAATTCTTTGACTAAACCGCCGCCTCACGTATTTTTGGGGGCAAAACGGACTGTTTAATGCGTTTTGGGGTAAAACTATTTAGCACAAAAACTTCGCTCCATTTTACCTCCTAAGCCCCCAAAATAGTTTTTTTTTTTCTGAAAAACACGTTTCAGTTCAGATTTTTTTTTACTAAACCACACCACAATAACTATCGGGGCCAAATGGATTACTATATGGCACGATTTGGGGAAAAATTGTTCCAGAGCGAAGTTTCGTGTCTTCGAAAAAGCACGTTTGCGTTCCTAATTTTTTGACTAAACCGCCCCCCTACGTATTTTTGGGGCCATACGGACCGATTGGTGCGACTGGGGGCAAAACTATTTCCAACCAAAACTTCTCTCCATTTTGCCTCCTAAGCCCCCAAAATCGTTTTTCTGGAAAACACGTTTCCAGCAACAATTTTTTTACTAAACCGCACCACAATAACTATCGGGGACAAACGGACTATATGGCGCGATTGTGGGCAAAATTGTTCCGGAGCGAAGTTTTGCGTTCCGAATTTTTTTACTAAACCGCCCCCTCACGTATTTTTGGGGCAAAACGGACTGTTTGGTGCGCTTTGGGGCAAAACTATTTCGCACAAATACTATCGGGGCCATACGGACCGTTTAGTGTTCTCAATTTTGTGTTCTCAATTTTTTGACTAAACCGCCCCCTTACGTATTTTTGGGGCCATACGGACCGTTTAGTGCGTTCGGGGGCAAAACCATTTCGCACCAAAACTTCTCTCCATTTTGCCTCTCAAGCCCCAAAAATCGTTTATCTGAAAAACACGTTTTCGGTTAGAATTTTTTTACTAAACCGCACCACAATAACTATCGGGGCCAAACGGACTATATGGCACGATTGGGGGCAAAAATTGTTCCGGAGCGAAGTTTTCGTGTCTTCGAAAAAGCACGTTTGCGTTCCGAATTTTTTGACTAAACCGCCCCCTCACATATTTTTGGGGCAAAACGGACCGTTTGGTGCGTTTTGGGGCAAAACTATTTCGCACAAAAACTTCGCTCCATTTTGCCTCCTAAGCCCCCAAAATCGTTTTTCTGAAAAACACGTTTCCGGTCAGAATTTTTTTACTAAACCACACCACAATAACTATCGGGGCCAAATGGACTATATGGCACGATTTGCGGCAAAATTGTTCCGGAGCGAAGTTTCGTGTCTTCGAAAAAGCACTTTTGCGTTCCGAATTTTTTGACTAAACCGCCCCCTTACGTATTTTTGGGGCCATACGGACCGTTTAGTGCGTTTGGGGGCAAAACTATTTCGCACCAAAACTTCTCTCCATTTTGCCGCCTAAGCCCCCAAAATCGTTTTCCTGAAAAACAGGTTTCCGGTTAGAATATTTTTACTAAACCGCACCACAATAACTATCGGGGCCAAACGGACTATATGGCGCGATTGGGGGCAAAATTGTTCCGGAGCGAAGTTTTGTGTCTTCGAAAAAGCACGTTTGCGTTCCGAATTTTTTGACTAAACCGGCCCCTCACTTATTTTTGGGGCAAAACGGACTGTTTGGTGCGTTTTGGGGCAAAACTATTTCGCACAAAAACTTCCCTCCATTTTGCCTCCTAAGCCCCCAAAATCGTTTTTCTGAAAAACACGTTTCCGGTCTGAATTTTTTTACTAAACCACACCACAATAACTATCGGGGCCAAATGGACTATATGGCACGATTTGGGGCAAAATTGTTCCGGAGCGAAGTTTTGTGTCTTCGAAAAAGCACGTTTGCGTTCCGAATTTTTTGACTAAACCGCCCCCTCACATATTTTTGGGGCCAAACGGACCGTTTAGTGCGTTTGGGGGCAAAACTATTTCGCACAAAAACTTCCCTCCATTTTGCCTCCTAAGCCCCCAAAATCGTTTTTCCGAAAAACACGTTTCCGGTCAGAATTTTTTTACTAAACCACACCACAATAACTATCGGGGCCAAACGGACTCTATGGCACGATTCGGGGAAAAATTGTTCTGGAGCGAAGTTTTGTGTCTTCGAAAAAGCACGTTTGCGTTCCGAATTTTTTGACTAAACCGGCCCCTCACTTATTTTTGGGGCCAAACAGACCGTTTGGTGCGTTTCGGGGGCAAAACCATTTCGCACCAAAACTTCTCTCCATTTTGCCTCTCAAGCCCCAAAAATCGTTTATCTGAAAAACACGTTTCCGGTTAGAATTTTTTTCCTAAACCGCACCACAATAACTATCGAGAGGGAACGGACTATGTGGCACGATTGGGGGCAAAATTTTTCCGGTGCGAAGTTTCGTGTCTTCGAAAAAGCACGCCTGCGTTCCGAATTTTTTGACTAAACCGCCCCCTCACGTATTTTTGGGGCAAAACGGACCGTTTGGTGCGTTTTGGGGCAAAACTATTTCGCACAAAAACTTCGCTCCATTTTGCCTCCTAAGCCCCCAAAATCGTTTTTCTGAAAAACACGTTTCCGGTTAGAATTTTTTTACTAAACCGCACCACAATAACTATCGGGGCCAAACGGACTATATGGCACGATTGGGGGCAAAATTGTTCCGGAGCGAAGTTTTGTGTCTTCGAAAAAGCACGTTTGCGTTCCGAATTTTTTGACTAAACCGCCCCCTCACGTATTTTTGGGGCAAAACGGACCGTTTGGTGCGTTTTGGGGCAAAACTATTTCGCACAAAAACTTCGCTCCATTTTGCCTCCTAAGCCCCCAAAATAGTTTTTCTGAAAAACACGTTTCCGGTCAGAATTTTTTTTACTAAACCGCACCACAATAACTATCGGGGCCAAACGGACTATATGGCACGATTGGGGCAAAATTGTTCCGGAGCGAAGTTTCGTGTCTTCGAAAAAGCACGTTTGCGTTCCGAATTTTTTGACTAAACCGCCCCCTTACGTATTTTTGGGGCCATACGGACCGTTTAGTGCGTTTGGGGGCAAAACTATTTCGCACCAAAACTTCTCTCCATTTTTCCGCCTAAGCCCCCAAAATCGTTTTCCTGAAAAACAGGTTTCCGGTTAGAATATTTTTACCAAACCGCACCACAATAACTATCGAGGGCAAACGGACTATATGGCACGATTGGGGGCAAAATTGTTCCGGAGCGAAGTTTTGTGTCTTCGAAAAAGCACGATTGCGTTTCGAATTTTTTGAGTAAACCACCCCCTCACGTATTTTTGGGGCAAAACGAACTGTTTGGTGCGTTTTGGGGCAAAACTATTTCGCACAAAAACTTCCCTCCATTTTGCCTCCTAAGCCCCAAAATTTGTTTTTCTGAAAAACACGTTTCCGGTCTGAATTTTTTTACTAAACCACTCCACAATAACTGTCGGGGCCAAATTGACTATATGGCACGATTTGGGGCAAAATTGCTCCGAAGCGAAGTTTTGTGTCTTCGAAAAAGCATGTTTGCGTTCCGAATTTTTTGACTAAACTGCCCCCTCACATATTTTTGGGGAAAACGGACCGTTTGGTGCGTTTTGTGGCAAAACTATTTAGCACAAAAACATCGCTCCATTTTGCCTCCTAAGCCCCCAAAATAGTTTTTCTGAAAAACACGTTTCCGGTCAGAATTTTTTTACTAAACCACACCACAATAACTATCGGGGCCAAATGGACTATATGGCACGATTTGCGGCAAAATTGTTCCGGAGCGAAGTTTGATGTGAACCCCGTCAAGAATAACGAGACCCAACAACGAAAGGGAACCCAAGATCGTTCTATGGACAGATTCGAATGGAAGACCTCGACCCTTTGTTTATGACAAACAAGAACCTCGGTATAAGGAAGACGCCACAAACGGTGATGGAGTTTCCGTTTGATAAGTCGAGATGAACGCCACGGGAAATCCCGATAAGTTCAAGTAGTTCTTCAAAGAACCAAAGAGAATAAACCTCACCAGTTTTTATTAATGATCAATGATGTTCTATTACAATGAGTGCAGGCTATTTATAACCTGTTTTCAACCCTAGATGCCTTCATACAATAAAGAGAAACGAATTTGGTTCTAAAAGACTAAAATTAAGGGCCTAAAATTAAGGCTAATAATGTCTGACATTAGCAGCCAAAATAGACTGAAATAGATTGAAAGTCTGAAATGGAAAAGTCTAAGAATGGAAGGTGCCTAAAATTATGGAAAGACTGAAATTGGAAAAGTCTAAAATGGAAGGTGCCTAAAATTATGGAAAGTCTGAAATGGTTGTCAATCAGCCCAATTAATTGACTTGGAAAAGGAAAGTAAACCAGCCAATTTATTGGCCTTGACCGGATCCTTCTAGAACTTGAATCAAAGTGATGATTCTTTGTTGCCCAGGTGGATCATGCCCAATGGGCCTCCACGAATTTGCTTGAGCCCATAACTCTTGAATGAGCCCGTTGAGTACATCCTTGAACTTCTTTGCTCGTGCTCTCGTAACTGGCCCAATTGGTACTTGAACGAGGTCCTTTGAAGTGGTGCCTTGATCTCCATCATTCCCCTCCTCTTGAAAAGGATTTGCCCTCAAATCATCACCTTGCATACCGAATGAATGGAAACGTCAAATCTAGTAACATTAAACCCAGTCGCGCATGCCTTTTGTTTAGCTTGTGTTGGCCCTTCAAGTGTTTCAAGGACTCATGAGCTGTGTGAAGCGTTAGGCCATAGGTAGTGCTGCCATGTTTCTAAAGCCCGAACCAATGCATACAACTCCTTGTCATAAGTTGGGTAGTTTGGATGCCCCGCTGAGTTTCTCGCTGAAGGAATCAATTGGTCTTCCTTCTTGCATAATGCACGGCGCCTATAAACACCAATCTCCGGGTTCAATTTCAAACTCAGTTGGCAAACGTTTGTAGAAAAGCTTGTGTGGCAATAAATTGCTTCTCGTTCTTCGATCAATTGAAATGTCATTGCTTTCTCATGAATCGTTATGTTGTTGATGGCTCGGCAATCAACTGCACATTCTCCACGTCCCACCCTTCTTAGGTACAAGTAAGACCGGAAAACTACGCACATTGGGCTACACTTGCTGGGGCTCCCTCACATGCCCTTGGATCTCCAGCAATTCACTTTCTGCCGTTGAAGCTCCTTTGTCTCCTACGGGATTGCTCCTATAAGCTGGTCGGTTTGGAATGGTTGCACCGGGCACAAAATCAATTTGATGTTCAATCCCTCGGATTGGAGGTAACCCATGTGGTGTTTCCTCGGGGAAGACATCCTCGTACTCCTGCAAAAGAGAAACAATAGAACTAGGCAAAGCAAGGTCTAGTTCGTTAGTGTTTAAAAGTGCCTCTTTGTACAAAAGTACAATCATCGGCTGATTTGAAAACATTGCTCGCTTGATCTCACTCACTTTTGCATAGAAATTCTTTTGTGTTCTCTCTGATTTTCTCTCAAGGGCCAAACTTTGATTTTCTTTTTCTCTCTCATTTTTCTCGGCCCCTCTCTGATTTTCACTCTTTTTCTTTTGCTCACTCTCTTTCTTTTGATCACTCTCCTTTTGTAATCTCACTTGATCCTCGTATACTTGCTGCGGTGTCAATGGTACAAGAGTGATTAATCGTTGATTAAGTACAAAAGAGTACTTGTTCGTAAAGCCATCATGCTTCACTTGCCTATCGAACTGCCATGGACGCCCTAGCAATAAATGTCCTGCTTGCATCGGTACTACATCACACATCACTTCATCTTCGTATTTACCGATTCGAAATGCAACTAGCACTTGCTTGTTCACCCTTATCTCACCACTATCATTTAGCCATTGCAACTTGTACGGTCTAGGGTGCTTTGCCATGGGCAATCCCAATTTCTCCACCATAATTGTGCTTGCAACATTAGTACAACTACCACCATCAATAATCACACTACATACCTTGTCTTTAACGTAGCACCTAGTGTGAAAGATGTTCTCCCGCTGTATTTCATCGACTCCTTTTGCTTGCAAGCTCAATGCTCTTCTTGCCACCAATGTCAATGCGTCAGGGGCTAAATACTCCTCCTCGAAAACGTCCTCCAATGGCGGCATGTCGTCGGTGTCAGAATCTTCACAATCGGTCACAATCTCACCATTGGCTTGCAACACCATGACTTGCTTGTTTGGACATTGACTTGCAATGTGGCCCCTGCCTTGACATCTAAAACATTTAATATCACGATTCCTAGAGGTAGAGGCTTCGGTTTTACCTTGAGGAACGTGGCTGGTGGTCACGGACTTGGGCTCGGGTTTGGGAGTTTGTGACTTGTCCAGCGGCTTGGCATGACTCGATTTCCAAGAGGTAGAACTAGAGTTATGGCCTGCACGTGTCCCACTCCCTCTCTTGAGTTGTTGTTCCACTTTGATAGCCATATGCACCATATCTTCCAATTCCACATAATGCTGCATCTCTACCTTATCATGGATCTCCCGGTTTAAGCCAAGTAAAAATCTAGCCATTGTGGCCTCCCGATCCTCCTCTACATTAGCGCGGATCATAGCAATCTCCATCTCCTTGTAGTAATCTTCTACGCTTCGACTCCCTTGTCTAAGACCTTGTAGCTTCTTGTACAACTCTCTGTAGTAGTAACTTGGAATGAACCGCTTTCTCATCACTACTTTCATCTCCTCCCATGTGTCTATTGGTCGTTCTCTATTCCGCCTCCTGTTTATCACAAGCTGATCCCACCAAGTAACAGCATATTCAGAAAATTCAATCACAGCTAATTTTACCTTCTTTGTCTCCGAGTAGTTGTGGCAATCGAACACGAACTCCATCTTCTTCTCCCACTCAAGATATGCCTCAGGATCAGATCTACCTTGAAAGGACGGAATCTTCATCTTAATACCACTCAAGTTGTTATCTTCGCGATTCCTAGCTCCTCCAAATCTTCCTCCGGGTCTCCTATTGTTAACAATGGAATCCCGATCTTCTTCTTCATCAAAACCAGACCCATAATGCTCTTCTTCCTCCTCCCTCGCTGGAACTCTTTCCCTTCTACGCAAATTACGACCGTTTTGTTTTTGCTCCTCACGTCTATTCTCCATTTGATCTATCCGTTCGTGAACCTGCTCCATCTCTATCTTCATCACACGCCTCATCTCATTTCACTCTTAATTGGCAATTTTTTTTTTTTGATAATAGTCTCACACTCTCTTGCCTTTTACCTCAAGAGTTTTCCCACTCAAGTTCTTCAAGAACTAATTGAACTCAATCAAGAAACAAGAACAAGAACCTTGTTTTATCCCAACTAGTAATTAGGTCCAAGAAACAAGAAAGAACAAGAACAAGAACAAGGAATTAAAAACGAATGAAAGAGTAACTATAATGATGTATGCAGCCCCGTTGTTGATAAGGCTCATAAAAAATTTTCGGATTTTTTTTTTTTTTTTTTTTTTTTTTTCAGCAACAGATTTGATCACAATAAAACGAATAAGAGATTTGAGCCAACACAAACTCTAGAACAAGAAGTTTAAGCCAACAAAAACTCTTGAACAAGAAGTTTCATCCAACACAAACTCTTCAATAAGAGGTTTAAGCCAACACAAACACTAGAACAATGGAATTTGGCAGCCACGTTTTTTTTTTTTTTTTTTTTTTTTTTTTTTTTTTTTTGTAACCCTAGAACAATGAAGCCCTAGAATCAAATAAGCAAGCAAGAAAAGATAGAATAAGACCTGATTGGAAACCTTGCTCTGATACCAAATGATATGAACCCGCGGAATGGAATCCCTTGAACCCACAATCAATTTGAAAACTCACCCAAGAAAGCCAAGATCAAGTCAATGGATGGAGAATCTAGACCCGTTGAGAACCCGTTTCAAGAACCTAGATTATATTAAAATCTAGACCCGTTGAAGAACCTGCCTCAAGAACCCAAATTACAAAGGAGGAACGCCACAAAGGTTATGATTTACCTTTGATAAGTTCAAAAGTAGGAACGCCACAAAGGTTATGATCTACCTTTGATAAGTTCAAAAGTTCAATCAAGAACAAGAGGAGAAAACTCAACTCACTATGAAAATTCAATATAATTGTCTGCCTTCAAATGAGGCTACAAAGAGTATTTAAACCAAAACCTAATTAAAATCCTAACCTAGCTAGAACTCTTTTTTCCCACAAATACCCCTGCGTGAACAGTAATTCTAGTTTCTAAAAAGTAACTTTCCTAATAAACCCTTGGCCCAAATACAAGGCCTTTCTCAAGCCCATTTAGTCTAAACTAATAAAAAATAAATCTTTTAATAAATTGAAAGCCTTGAATAACATTAGGCCCAAACTGCCCTAAGTCATATCTTCCACAACTTGTATCAAGTGGATGAAAATTGGTTCTCCTTCTTTCAAACCCACTTTGATTGTTGGGCTCTTGCTAGCTTCATCCCAAGTGGACTGCACCAATCCTTGCATTGCTTCCTTGATCTTCTTGGCTCTTGATCTTGTAATTGGCCCATCTGGAACTTGCAAAGGATCTTTAAGACTAGGCCCACCTTGGTTCCCATCACCTTGGGAGCATCAAAATGAAAATACCATCTTTCCAAGGTAGAACTGACCCTGAGGTTTATCTAGAGTGGGAGAAAAAAATAGACCTAGTGTTTGATTGTCATAATTACTCTGAAGAGAAGAAAGTGACGTTGGCGGTAATTGAGTTCACTGATTATGCTATTATTTGGTGGGATCAATTAGTGACCAATAGAAGGAGGAATAATGAGAGGCCTGTAGAGACGTGGGGAGAGTTGAAAGCTATCATGAGGCGGAGATTTGTACCTAGCCACTTCTATAGGGACCTTTACCAAAAGCTCCAAAATCTTACACAGGGGTCTAGGAGTGTGGAGGATTACCATAAGGAGATGGAGGTGGCGATGATTCGGGCTAATGTAGAGGAGGATCGGGAGGCCACCATGGCTAGATTTTTGAGTGGTTTGAATAGGGACATAGCCAATGTAATTGAATTGCAGCATTATGTGGAGATAGAGGACATGGTGCACATGGCTATGAAGGTGGAGAGACAGTTAAAGAGAAAAGGGACAGCAAGGTACACTTCGGTTTCTAACACTACTTGGAAATCAAAGTGGGATAAGAATGATCCAGCTGAAACAAAGAGAAAGACCGAACCACCTATGGGAAAAGATGAGGGAACTAGCAACAAACCCAAGGTAGAATCTCAACCTTCACGGAATAGAGATATTAAATGCTTTAAGTGTTTGGGTTCAGGGCACATCGCTTCTCAATGTCCAAATAGGCGGGTGATGATTATGCGTGACAATGGGGAGGTGATGACTGAGAGTGAGGATGATAGTGATGGGATGCCCGAGTTGGTTGATGCTAGTGATGATGATGGAGTGGTATACCCCGTGACAGGTGAGTCTCTTGTTGCCAGGCGTGCTCTCAATACACACATTAAGGTGGATGATGCAGAGCAACAGAGAGAGAACATTTTCCATACTAGATGCCACGTCAACAATAAGGTATGTAGTATGATCATTGATGGGGGGAGTTGTACTAATGTGGCTAGCACTATTTTGGTTGAGAAATTGAATTTACCAACCTTAAAACACTCTAGACCATACAACTTGCAGTGGTTGAATGATTGTGGGGAGATTAAGGTAAATAAGCAAGTGCTAGTTTCTTTTTCAATTGGGAAGTATAAGGATGAAGTCCTTTGTGATGTTGTTCCAATGCATGCGGGTCACATATTATTGGGCAGGCCATGGCAATTTGACAGGAAGGTCACTCATGATGGGTTCAAGAATAGGTATTCTTTTGTAAAAGACAGTGGAACCGTTACTCTCGTACCGTTGACTCCAAGACAAGTTTATGAAGATCAAGTGAAACTGTAAAGAGAGAATGAGTTGAAAAAAATTGTGAGACTGAGAGTTCAAAAAAAGAAGATGAAAAAGAAAGTGAAAGAAAAAAAGAGAGTGAAAAGAAAAAAGAGAGAGTGACAAATATGAGTGAAAAACAGAAAAAGCAAGTGAGTTTTTATGCTAAGGCAAGTGATGTCAAGAATGCTTTTTATGCAAACCAGCCTATATTTGTACTCTTGTACAAAGAGGCATGTTTTAATACTAACAAACTTGACGAATCTTTGCCTAGTGTTGATGTCTCTTTGTTGCAGGAATATGAGGATGTGTTTCCTAACGATGTGCCTAGTGGATTGCCACCTATTAGAGGCATAGAGCATCAGATTGATTTTGTACCCGGTGCGACAATTCCTAAACGACCAGCCTATAGGAGTAATCCGGAGGAGACAAAGGAACTTAAAATGCAAGTTGAGGAGTTGCTGGCCAAAGGATATGTGAGAGAGAGCATGAGTCCATGCA
Source organism: Fagus sylvatica (assembly GCA_907173295.1). Lineage (NCBI taxonomy): Eukaryota > Viridiplantae > Streptophyta > Magnoliopsida > Fagales > Fagaceae > Fagus > Fagus sylvatica. The sequence goes on from OU015761.1 coordinate 72,600,101, forward strand.
CGGTGTCGGTGCTACTTGTTCCTAAGAAAGATGAGACCTGGAGAATGTGTGTCGATTGCAGGGCTATCAACAACATTACAGTAAAGTATAAACATCCCGTTCCAAGGCTTGATGACATGTTAGATGAATTGCATGGGTCCTCTATTTTGACAAAAATTGATCTGAAAACTGCCTGTAAAACTAAATATGGATTGTATGAGTGGTTGGTAATGCCTTTTGGTCTAACTAATGCACCAAGTACATTCATGAGGTTAATGAATCATTCATTTAGTGCGTTTCTAGGCAGATTTGTTGTGGTATATTTTGATGATATTTTGGTATATAGCAAGAGCTTAGATGAGCATATTGAACATTTGCATTGTGTGCTTGCTGTTTTGGGAAAAGAAAAACTATATGCCAATCTAAAGACATGTTCCTTTTGCTTGGACAAAGTTGTGTTTCTTGGTTATCTTGTTAGCGGAAAGGACTTGCGGTGGATGAGAAAAAGGTGAAGGCTATCAAGGAATGGCCCACACCTAAGTCGATCACAGAGAATGAAAGGGTTGCTTCCCAAGCCAATAAAGGGCGAAGGCGTGTCATCTTTGAACCAGGAGATTGGGTTTGGGTTCACATGCGCAAACGAAAGCTTCCCAGCCCATCGAAAGACTAAGTTGCATCCTCGAGGAGATGGACCTTTCCAAATTCTTGAGAAAATTAATGACAATGCTCATAAAGTGGACCTTCCAGGTGAGTATAAAGTTTCTGCTACTTTCACTGTTTCTGATCTTTCTCCATTTGATGTAGGTGAAGATTCGAGGTCGAATCCTTTTGAGGAGAGGGGGAATGATGGGAACCAAAGTGGGCCTAGCCTTAAAGATCCTTTACAAGTTCCAGATGGGCCAATTACAAGATCAAGAGCCAAGAAGATCAAGGAAGCAATGCAAGGATTGGTGCAATCCACTTGGGATGAAGCTAGCAAGAGCCCAACAATCAAAGTGGGTTTGAAAGAAGGAGAACCAATTTTGATCCACTTGATACAAGCTGTGGAAGACATGACTTAGGGAACGTTTGGGCCTATTGCTATTCAAGGCTTTCAATTTATTAAAATGATTTATTTTTATTAGTTTAGACTAAGTGGGCTTGAGAAAGGCCTTGTATTAGGGCCAATGGTTTATTAGGAAAGTTACTTTTTAGAAACGAGAATTACTGTTCACGCAGGGGTATTTGTGGGGAAAAAGAGTTCTAGCTAGGTTAGGATTTTAATTAGGTTTTGGTTTAAATACTCTTTGTAGCCTCATTTGAAGGCAGACAATATATTGAATTTTCATAGTGAGTTGAGTTTTCTCCTCTTGTTCTTGATTGCACTTTTGAACTTATCAAAGGTAACTCATAACCTTTGTGGCGTTCCTCCCTTTTGAACTTATCAAAGGTAACTCATAACCTTTGTGGCGTTCCTCCCTTTTGAACTTATCAAAGGTAACTCATAACCTTTGTGGCGTTCCTCCTTGTAATCTGGGTTCTTGAGATAGGTTCTTCATCGGGTCTAGATTTTAATATAATCTAGGTTCTTGAAACGGGTTCTCAACGGGTCTAGATTCTCCATCCATTGACTTGATCCTGGCTTTCTTGGGTGAGTTTTCAAATTGATTGTGGGTTCAAGGGATTCCATTCCGCGGGTTCATATCACGTTTGCGTTCCGAATTTTTTTATTAAGCCGCCCCCTCACGTATTTTTGGGGCAAAACGGACTGTTTGGTGCGTTTTGGGGCAAAACTATCTCGCACAAAAACTTCCCTCCATTTTGCCTCCAAAGCCCCCAAAATCGTTTTCCTGAAAAACACGTTTCCGGTCAGAATTTTTTTACTAAACCGCACCACAATAACTATCGGGGCCAAACGGACTATATGGCACAATTGGGGGCAAAATTGTTCCGGAGCGAAGTTTTGTGTCTTCGAAAAAGCACGTTTGCGTTCCGAATTTTTTGACTAAACCGGCCCCTCACTTATTTTTGGGGCCAAACGTACCGTTTGGTGCGTTCGGGGGCAAAACCATTTCGCACCAAAACTTCTCCCCATTTTGCCTCTCAAGCCCCCAAAATCGTTTTTCTGAAAAACACGTTTCCGGTCAGAATTTTTTTCCTAAACCGCACCACAATAACAATCGAGAGCGAACGGACTATGTGGCACTATTGGGGCAAAATTTTTCCGGTGCGAAGTTTCGTTCTTCGAAAAAGCACGCCTGCGTTCCGAATTTTTTGACTAAACCGCCCCCTCACGTATTTTTGGGGATCAAAACGGACCGTTCGGTGCGTTTTGGGGCAAAACTCTTTCGTACAAAAACTTCGCTCCACTTTGCCTCCTAAGCCCCCAAAATCGTTTTTCTGAAAAACACGTTTCCGATTAGAATTTTTTTACAAAACCGCGCCACAATAACTATCGGGGCCAGACGGACTATATGGCACGATTGGGGGAAAAATTGTTCCGGAGCGAAGTTTTGTGTCTACGAAAAAGCACGTTTGCGTTCCGAATTTTTTTACTAAACCGCCCCCTCACGTATTTTTGGGGCAAAACGGACCGTTTGGTGCGTTTTAGGGCAAAACTATTTCGCACCAAAACATCGCTTCATTTTGCCTCCTAAGCCCCTCAAAATCGTTTTCCTGAAAAACACGTTTCCGGTTAGAATTTTTTTACTAAAGCGCACCACAATAACTATCGGGGCCAAACGGACTATATGGCAAGATTTGGGGGCAAAATTGTTCCGGAGCGAAGTTTTGTGTCTTCGAAAAAGCACGTTGGAGTGCCGAATTTTTTGACTAAACCGGCCCCTCATGTATTTTTGAGGCCAAACAGACCGTTTGGTGCGTTTGGGGGCAAAACTATTTTGCACCAAAACTTCTCTCCATTTTGCCTCTTAGGGGAGAAAGGCGTGGTAGAGGTTTCCGAACTGGTCTGAGATGGCGAGATGGGACTGACGGAAACCTAGGAAACATTAAAATGAAGATACCGTCATTCCAAGGGAAAAATGCTGAAATACAGAGTTTTGATAGGCCACAACCCAACCAGATGATGTGAACCCCGTCAAGAATAACGAGACCCAACAACGAAAGGGAACCCAAGATCGTTCTATGGACAGATTCGAATGGAAGACCTCGACCCTTTGTTTATGACAAACAAGAACCTCGGTATAAGGAAGACGCCACAAACGGTGATGGAGTTTCCGTTTGATAAGTCGAGATGAACGCCACGGGAAATCCCGATAAGTTCAAGTAGTTCTTCAAAGAACCAAAGAGAATAAACCTCACCAGTTTTTATTAATGATCAATGATCTGCTATTACAATGAGTGCAGGCTATTTATAACCTGTTTTCAACCCTAGATGCTTCATACAATAAAGAGAAACGAATTTGGTTCTAAAAGACTAAAATTAAGGGCCTAAAATTAAGGCTAATAATGTCTGACATTAGCAGCCAAAATA
>OU015761.1:72608551-72638532 GCA_907173295.1 Fagus sylvatica
CCGGATAGCAAGATATGAGCAGAAGAGTGAAAAGGGGCGAAGTGGGGGCAAAATTGTTCCGCAGCGAAGTTTTGTGTCTTCGAAAAAGCACGTTTGCGTTCCGAATTTTTTGACTAAACCGCCCCCTCACATATTTTTGGGGCAAAACGGACCGTTTGGTGCGTTTAGGGGCAAAACTATTTAGCACAAAAACTTCGCTCCATTTTGCCTCCTAAGCCTCCAAAATAGTTTTTCTGAAAAACACGTTTCCGGTAAGAATTTTTTTACTAAACCACACAACAATAACTATCGAGGCCAAATGGACTATATGGCACGATTTGCGGCAAAATTGTTCCGGAGCGAAGTTTCGTGTCTTCGAAAAAGGACTTTCGCGTTCCGAGTTTTTTGACTAAACCGCCCCCTTACGTATTTTTGGGGCCATGCGGACCGTTTAGTGCGTTCGGGGGCAAAAACTATTTTGCACAAAAACTTCGCTCCATTTTGAATCCTAAGCCCCCAAAATAGTTTTTCTGAAAAAACACGTTTCTGGTTAGAATTTTTTTACCAAACCGCACCACAATAACTATCGGGGCCAAACGGAGTATATGGCGCGAGTGGGGGCAAAATTTTTTCGGAGCGAAGTTTTGTGTCTTCGAAAAAGCACGTTTGCGTTCCGAATTTTTTGACTAAACCGCCCCCTCACATATTTTTGGGGCAAAACGGACCGTTTGGTGCGTTTAGGGGCAAAACTATTTAGCACAAAAACTTCGCTCCATTTTGCCTCCTAAGCCTCCAAAATAGTTTTTCTGAAAAACACGTTTCCGGTAAGAATTTTTTTACTAAACCACACAACAATAACTATCGAGGCCAAATGGACTATATGGCACGATTTGCGGCAAAATTGTTCCGGAGCGAAGTTTCGTGTCTTCGAAAAAGGACTTTCGCGTTCCGAGTTTTTTGACAAAACCGCCCCCTTACGTATTTTTGGGGCGATGACCGTTTAGTGCGTTCGGGGGCAAAAACTATTTCGCACCAAAACTTCTCCCCATTTTGCCGCCTAAGCCCCCAAAATCGTTTTCCTGAAAAACCGATTTCTGGTTAGAATATTTTTACCAAACCGCACCACAATAACTATCGGGGCCAAACGGACTATATGGCGCGATTGGGGGCAAAATTGTTCCGGAGCGAAGTTTTGTGTCTTCGAAAAAGCACGTTTGCGTTCCGAATTTTTTGACTAAACCGCCCCCTCACGTATTTTTGGGGCAAAAAGGACTGTTTGGTGCGTTTTGGGGCAAAAATATTTTGCACAAAAACTTCCCTCCGTTTTGCCTCCTAAGCCCCCAAAATCGTTTTTCTGAAAAACACGTTTCCGGTCAGAATTTTTTTACGAAACCACACCACAATAACTATCGAGGCCCAATGGACTATATGGCACGATTTACGGCAAAATTGTTCCGGAGCGAAGTTTCGTGTCTTCGAAAAGGGACTTTCGCGTTCCGAGTTTTTTGACTAAACCGCCCCCTTACGTATTTTTGGGGCCATGCGGACCGTTTAGTGCGTTCGGGGGCAAAAACTATTTTGCACAAAAAGTTCTCTCCATTTTGCCCCCTAAGCCCCCAAAATCATTTTCCTGAAAAACAGTTTTCCGGTTAGAATATTTTTACCAAACCGCACCACAATAACTATCGGGGCCAAACAGAGTATATGGCGCGAGTGGGGGCAAAATTTTTTCGGAGCGAAGTTTTGTGTCTTCGAAAAAGCACGTTTGCGTTCCGAATTTTTTGACTAAACCGCCCCCTCACATATTTTTGGGGCAAAACGGACTGTTTGGTGCGTTTAGGGGCAAAACTATTTAGCACAAAAACTTCGCTCCATTTTGCCTCCTAAGCCCCCAAAATCGTTTTTCTGAAAAACACGTTTCCGGTCAGAATTTTTTTACTAAACCACACCACAATAACTATCGAGGCCCAATGGACTATATGGCACGATTTACGGCAAAATTGTTCCGGAGCGAAGTTTCGTGTCTTCGAAAAAGGGACTTTCGCGTTCCGAAGTTTTTTGACTAAACCGCCCCCTTACGTATTTTTGGGGCCATGCGGACCGTTTAGTGCGTTTCGGGGGCAAAAACTATTTCGCACCAAAACTTCTCCCCATTTTGCCGCCTAAGCCCCCAAAATCGTTTTCCTGAAAAACGATTTCTGGTTAGAATATTTTTACCAAACCGCACCACAATAACTATCGGGGCCAAACAGAGTATATGGCGCGAGTGGGGGCAAAATTTTTTCGGAGCGAAGTTTTGTGTCTTCGAAAAAGCACGTTTGCGTTCCGAATTTTTTTACTAAACCGCCCCCTCACATATTTTTGGGGCAAAACGGACCGTTTGGTGCGTTTAGGGGCAAAACTATTTAGCACAAAAACTTCGCTCCATTTTGCCTCCTAAGCCTCCAAAATAGTTTTTCTGAAAAACACGTTTCCGGTCAGAATTTTTTTACTAAACCGCACCACAATAACTATCGAGGCCAAATGGACTATATGGCACGATTTGCGGCAAAATTGTTCCGGAGCGAAGTTTCGTGTCTTCGAAAAAGGACTTTCGCGTTCCGAAGTTTTTTGACTAAACCGCCCCCTTACGTATTTTTGGGGCCGATGCGGACCGTTTAGTGCGTTCGGGGGCAAAAACTATTTCGCACCAAAACTTCTCTCCATTTTGCCGCCTAAGCCCCCAAAATCGTTTTTCCTGAAAAACACGTTTCCTGGTTAGAATATTTTTACCAAACCGCACCACAATAACTATCGGGGCCAAACGGACTATATGGCGCGATTGGGGGCAAAATTGTTCCGGAGTGAAGTTTCGTGTCTTCGAAAAGGCACGTTTGCGTTCCGAATTTTTTTACTAAACCGCCCCCTCACGTATTTTTGGGGCCAAACGGACCATTTGGTGCGTTTGGGGCAAAACTATTTCGCACGAAAACTTCGCTCCACTTTGCCTCGGAAGGCCCCTGAAATCGTTTTTCTGAAAAACACGTTTCCGATCAGAATTTTTTTACTAAACCGCACCACAATATCTATCGGGGCCAAACGGACTATATGGCACGATTGGGGGCAAAATTGTTCCGTAGCGAAGTTTCGTGTCTTCGAAAAAGCACGTTTGCGTTCCGAATTTTTTGACTAAACCGCCCCCTCACGTATTTTTGGGGCCAAACGGACCGTTTGGTGCGTTTGGGGGCAAAACTATTTCGCACGAAAACTTCGCTCCATTTTGCCGCCTAAGCCCCCAAAATCGTTTTTCTGAAAAACACGTTTCCGGTAAGAATTTTTTTACTTAGCCGCACCACAATAACTATCGGGGCCAAACGGACTATATGGCACGATTGGGGGCAAAATTGTTCCGGAGCGAAGTTTTGTGCCTTCGAAAAAGCACGTTTGCGTTCCGAATTTTTTGACTAAACCGCCCCCTCACGTATTTTTGGGGCCAAACGGACCATTTTTTGCGTTTGGGGGCAAAACTATTTCGCACGAAAACTTCGCTCCACTTTGCCTCCGAAGGCCCTGAAATCGTTTTCCTGAAAAACACATTTCCGATCAGAATTTTTTTACTAAACCGCACCACAATATCTATCGGTGCCAAACGGACTATATGGCACGATTGGGGGCAAAATTGTTCCGTAGCGAAGTTTCGTGTCTTCGAAAAAGCACGTTTGCGTTCCGAATTTTTTGACAAACCGCCCCCTCACGTATTTTTGGGGCCAAACGGACTGTTTGGTGCGTTTGGGGGCAAAACTATTTCGCACGAAAACTTGGCTCCATTTTGCCTCCTAAGCCCCCAAAATCGTTTTTCTGAAAAACACGTTTCCAGTCAGAATTTTTTTACTAAACCGCACTGTCATAACCCCATTTTTACCCCCAGGATTTCCTCGGGTGTCGGCAGGCAAAACGAGGCAGCCCAAACCAAGCCGGCCTGATCCGACGAGGGCTCGCCACATCAAATAACCTCAAAATGGGGTTTGGGGCGCATTTCCCAGAGTTTAACCAAGTTTGACCGGGGTTGACCAAGTTTGACCGAGGTTTGACCAAGTTGGACCAAGGTTTGACCGAGCCGATCTGACCCGACAGGGACCCACCACATCATAAGAACCTCAGGACGGAGCCCCGGAGCACATTTCCCAGAGTTTGGGGAAGTTTAACCAACTTTGACCAAGTTTGACCAAGGCATTGACCAGACCGAAAGCTGGATCGGACTGACCGCCCTTGACTAATGTGTATAGCATGTCAAGAGCTTCGATTTGACACTTTACGGGTCAAAAACGGACGAGAAACGAGGGAGTTATGGACAAAACTGTGAAAAGCGGTCCAACACTTAGCCAAATTTTGCTAAGTGTTGTTGACAGAACAGCCTATTTGGGAGGCAGCGTTTGCACGCAGATTCTTTCCAACCGGCGGAAACTTGGTCCGCAAGCTGAAGACCTTTAAGCAAGAGGTTCACTTCAGCTACAACACGCAACTTTCCGGATCGTCAAGAGCTCCTCCGGTCAAGCCGGAATCTCGATCAGAAAATGACCCCTTGGCATAAGTAACATTCCAACGACCTTTGTTCGCAAGATCATATCTTGCGAACCCAAGTTCACCTCCGTGCAAGTCCTATACTTTTAGAAAGTAGGTGGCACAAGCTTTTCAACGATACCAAGATCGCCGAAATCCGACATCGGGAGCTACGTCTACCACGTGCACGAAAACAGACCGATGAAATAAGGCTATGCTGAAAATTTCGGATAGTTTTTCCCACCGACGTTGCCACGCTTGCGCACAGAGTCTTCCTGACTCGCAACAAGTTGATCCACGAGCCCGGGCACATTGGAAAGAAGACACATTCATGCACGCAACGTGGAACTCTCGGATCGCCAAGAATTTTCCCGGGTCTAGCCGGAATCTTCGATCGGAAAAATGCCCTCCGAACGGACCAAAAACACCCCTGGTGGCCTCTGTTCGCGGGACCATATCTCACAAGCCCAAGCTCGGATTCCCAAAAATCCAGAACCTTGCAAGGAAGTAGGGTAGCACAAGCTTTCCGACGGTACCAAGAACGTCAAAATCCGACATCGGGAGCTAGGTCAAATGTGCGCGCGAACTGGGACAAGATTTAAGAAAAACAGCGCTGGGAAAATCTGGCGCATTTTTCCTCCCGGACAGCCGCCTTCGCGCGCAGAGTCTTTCCAGCTCGCAACAAGTTGATCCGCGAGCCCTGGTGCGTTGGAAAGATCACATGACTCCAGCTACGACGTGGCAACTCTCGGTTCGCCGTAGCTTCCCCCGTTTGACCGGAATCTTCACCGGAAAAACGTGCACAAAAACAGCTCCGACACCCCGACTTCCGGGAGCCATAACTTTTTCGTCCTAAACTCCGATTTGCGTAAACTTTATATCGTTGGAAAGTAGGACGTCGAGAGCATTTCCAACGAGTATGCTGCATGACCCATTTTGAGTTCCGGAAGACCTCCAAAACTGCCCTTCGAAAATCGGGTCAAAAAAACTGTGCGGAAAGCGAGCGAGGATTCGCCTGGCGTAGCGGATAAGGATGCCACGATGGCAGTACCTCGCGCAGGATCATGCGCGCGTGGCACGCTACAGTGACGCGCGAGATCGTGCACGAAATCCGTCTATAAAACGCACCCCCCCTCCCCTCAACGCTGGGTCCGAAGTCTTAGGCCATTTTTGAGTTTCTTAGGTAGTTTTAGGTAGTTTTTAGGCATAAAATAGGGGTTTGGGGTCTTTCTTTGGGGGGTTTTTGGGTAGTTTTTAGAGTGAGAGAGCATCCTACTTAGGTGCCTCTCTCTCTAACCTCTCCTCATCCTCCCCCTTCTCTCTTTTTCTTTCTTTTTTTAGTGGATTCACAAGGATCCTTTTAGGCATAAAATAGGGGTTTGGGGTCTTTCTTTGGGGGGTTTTTTGGGGAGTTTTTAGAGTGAGAAGCATCTACTTAGGTGCCTCTCTCTCTAACCTCTCCTCATCCTCACCCTTCTCTCTTTTTCTTTCTTTTTTTTTAGTGGATTCACAAGGATTCACTCTTGTTATGTTCTTTAAGTTCATTTATTGTTTTATTTATGTTCTTCAAGTTCATTTATTGTTTTATTTATGTTCTTCAAGTTCATTTATTGCTTTATTTATGTTCTTTAAGTTCATTTATTGCTTTATTTATTTGCTTTAAGTTTATCTAGTGCTTTATGCTTTAAGATTCATTCATTGCTTTCCATATTTGCTTTAAATTTATTTATCGCTTTCCGCAATGCTTTAAATACATTTATTGCTTTTATTTACATTTTACTACGTACTTGTGAATATTATATTGTGATTTTCCCCTTTCCCCGTGTATTTGGGTATGACGATCCTTAGTGGCTATGGTGGATTATGTAAGCCCTCCATGAGGCATTAACAACCATGTAAGCCCACAAGGCATTTGATCCAAGAACACGTCCCCTTGATTAAATTCCGTCATTTATCGCTTTATTTACATTTACTACGTTGTAAATATTATATTGTAAATATGTGATTTGGGCGTGATAATCCCGATTGGTCGTGGTGGGTTATATAAGACCTCAACGAGGCATTAACAACCACGTAATTCCATAAGGCATTGGACCCACAAAAAATCCCTTGCTTTAGATTTATTTATGCTTAAATACATTTATTGCTTTCCGCAACGCTTTAAATATATTTATTGCTTTATTTACTACGTTGTGAATACTATTTTCTCCCCCTTTTTCCCCTTGTGATTTGAGCGTGATAATCCCGATTAGTCGTGGTGGATTATGTAAGACCTCAACGAGGCATTAACAACCATGTAATTCCATAAGGCATTGGACCCACAAAAATCCCTTGCTCTAAGTTCATTTATGCTTAAATACATTTATTGTTTTCCGCAACGCTTTAAATATATTTATTGCTTTATTTACTACGTTGTGAATATTATTTTCTCCCCCTTTTTCCCCTTATGATTTGGGCGTGATAATCTTGATTGGTCGTGGTGGATTATGTAAGACCTCAATGAGGCATTAACCATCACGTGATCCCATAGGGCGTTGGACCCACAAAGATCCCTTGTTTTAGACTTATTATCGCTTTAAGTACATTTATTACTTCCCGTTATGCTTTAAATTTATTTATTGCCACTATTTCATTATTTACTACATTGTAAATATTGTTTACCCATTCCCTTTTCTATTTGGATTTGGGCATGAAAACATCGAACGGTCTTGGAGGTTTTAGATAAGTCTTTCAATAGCACTAAACCCCATGTAAATCCATGAGGCGTTGGACCCGCAAAATCACCAACGTATTTTCAAAAATGGTTTTCTCATTCATTTAAGTCCTATTTCGGCCATATAAGTCGTGGGTTTAGGTAAATCTTTCAAATAGTACTAAACCCTTCGTGTAAGCCCGAAAGAGGCATTGAAACCCCCCCTTTAAAATGATTTTCTCATTCATTTAAGTCCCATTCGGCTTCGAAGGATAAATAAGTCTTTCAAATAGCACTATTCCTTCGTGTAAGCCCGAGAGGCATTGAATTCATTTCTAAAATTGCCTTGTTTTATTCATGTAAACCCTAAGGTGGTGTCGAGATTCGAATGAGCCTTTCAAATAGCATCAAATCCCGACCCCACGAGGTCTTGACCCTTTCCCTAAAAATTCTCACGTATCATAATTACACTTTGTCATTATATTTATATCATCCCATACTTGTCATCCTCATTATGATACATCCATCTCACGCTAGTGATTTATGTGCTGCGAACATGCCATGATCATTTGCTCGAACTTCTTATGATTTATGTTCTGCAAACATGCCGTGATCATTCCATACTCATTCATTCTTGTGATTTATGTGCTGTGAACATGCCGTGATTGCTTGTTTGAATGTTTTACCGTTTTGATGCCATGTTCATTCTTGTAATTTATGTGCTACGAACATGCCGTGATTACTTGTTTGAATATTTTATTCGCTTTCATACTCGTTTCTTGTAATTTATGTGCTGCGAACATGCTGTGATTACTTGTTTGAGTGTTTACCGCTTTGATATAAAAATGTGATTAAAATATACTTTACCATGAAAGCTTTAAAAAGAGTAAACATGGTAATGTGGGCGTTAGGAACGAAGTTGGTGCAACCCATGGGCAACGGCTCGCCCTGGCGCCCTTTGTTTATGGGATTTGAAGAGGTCCCGGTCCTGTCGACACCGGCGGAAAATCTTCTTCTTATTTCTAAGAGTTTATTTTTATTTTCCTAGATACCGACCCCCATTTGGCGAGTGTTGTGTGTGTTCCTCTATCTCTTTTCCGTTTCGAGATACGAGTTGTGTGTGTGTGGGAACTTGTGTACGTGTGTGCGTGTGAGCACAAATTTGGAGTCGCCACCAATCATGGGAAATTTTAAGGTGTGATTGGGCACCTATGTCTAATAGATTTTACCCTATTTAGACATCTACAACTAAATGGTCTTGAACCAGAGATAGGTTCGGGGGTTTGCTTATGCGTGGGGAAGGTGTTAGGCACCCCACGACATCCGTTTAAGAAAACGGTTACCTCCTTCCTAATGTTTTCTTTATTTGCTAAGCCTAAGTTTGTTGGTTTTTATTATGTACAAATGTCCCGATTTCCGTCGTACGATATACCAAAAATGGCAAACGTAATATGACTTCGTTCGGTTTTGATTAGACTCTTTATTTCACCATCCCTTTTATCTTTGTATCTTTTAAATTTCCGGGCATTTCGGTGGTAGGATATACTTGAAATCCTAACACCTAGTGCCGGGACAAACAATTAATGTTTTTGGTGCCATATTCGGGATCTCTTTACCCTTGATTTCCAAGAGTAAAGCGGTCCGTCAAATGGCGGGGTTTTGGGTGATTAATTCACACTTTGGGGAATTTTAGACCATGATCCTATGGGAGTTAGAACGTGTAGAATCCCTTACACGAAAGCACGTACCAGCCACGCCCCCGTGTAAAGGACTCATACCTTCGTTTCTAACGCCCACATTACCATGTTTACTCTTTTTAAAGTTTTCATGGCAAAGTGTATTTTAATCACATTTTTATATCAAAGCGATAAAGCAATCAAGCAAATAATCACAAGTATGACAAAATGGGATGATCATGGTATGTTAGCAGTACATCAATCATAAGTATGAAATGACAAAAATGCAACATTTATTTGAAATGACAAGGTGCAATTCATGAGAATTTTTAGGTAAAGGGTCAAGACCTCGTGGGGTCGGGATTCGATGCTATTGAAAGACTTACTCGGATCCCGACACCACCATAGGATTTACATGAATAAACAAAACAATCTAAAAAGGGTTTTCAATGCCTTTCCGGGCTTACACGGAGGGTAGGTGCTATTGAAAGACTTATCCAAACCTCCGACGCCAAATAGGACTTAAATGAGGAAAATCATTTGAAAAACGGGGTTTCAATGCCTTTTCGGGCTTACACGAAGGGTTGGTGCTATTGAAAGACTTATCCAAACCTTCGACGCCAAATAGGACTTATATGGTGAAAATCTATTTGAAAATGGGGTTTCAATGCCTTTTCGGGCTTACACGAAGGGTTGGTGCTATTGAAAGACTTATCCAAACCTTCGACGCCAAATAGGACTTATATGGTGAAAATCTATTTGAAAATGGGTTTTTTCAATTTACGGGTCCGATGCCTCATGGATTTACATGGGGTTTAGTGCTATTGAAAGACTTACCTAAAACCGCCAATACCGTTTCGGTATTTTCATGCCCAAATCAAAATAATGAAAAATGGACAATATTTACAACAACGTAGTAAATAATGAAAATAACGGGGTTTAAACAAAGGATTTTCGTGGGTCCAATTCCTATGGAATTACATGGTGGATAATGCCTCTTTGAGGTCTTACATAGTCCACCACGACCAATCGGGATTATCACGCCCAAATCACAAGGGAAGAAAAATGGGAAAACGACAATATCCACAATATAATATTTACAACGTAGTAAATGTAAATAAAGCGATAATGACAATATTTAAACATGGGGGTTTTTAATGGGTCCAATGCCTATGGAATTACGTGGTGGTTAATGCCTCTTTGAGGTCTTACATAGTCCACCACGACCAATCGGGATTATCACGCCCAAATCACAAGGGAAGAAAAATGGGAAAACGACAATATCCACAATATAATATTTACAACGTAGTAAATGTAAATAAAGCGATAAATGACGTTATTTAACACATGGGGATGTATTTTTCGGGTCAAATATCTCGTAGGCTAACAAGGTTGTTACGGCCTTCGTTAGAGGACTTACGCAACTGAGCCAAAGCTACTCAATATTTGCCGTACTAAAACACGAGGAAACCGGTGTATTTTTCGGGTCAAGACCTCGTGGGCTAACATGGTTGTCAACGGCCTTTGTTAGAGGACTTACGCGAGCCGCCAAAGCCACTCAATATTGCCGTACTAAAACACACCGGGGGAGGGGGGGGATAATCACAACAAATATTCACAAGTGCGTATAAAATGTAAATAAAGCGATAAATGACTAGAAATGTAAAGAAAGCGATAAATGACTAGAAATGTAAAGAAAGCAATAAATGACAAGGAAATGTAAATAAAGCAATAAATGACAAGGAAATGTAAATAAAGCAATAAATGGACAAATAAGAAACTAGTAAAGCATGAATGAAATAAATGAACTAAAGAATGTAAGAGAAAGAGAGAGAGAGAGAGAGGAGTGGGAAGATGAGGGGAGGTTAGAGAGAGAAGCACCTAATAGGTGCTTCTCACTCTAAAAACCCCCCAAAATCCCTAAAGAAAAAGAAGAGGGAGAAAGAGCCTAGAGAGAGAGAGAGATTACCTAGAGAGGAGTCTCTCTCTCTAAAACTACCCCAAAAACCCCCTCCTAAAACCCCCTAAACCCCTATTTTCTGCCTAAACTAAGCTCTAGAAGGCCTAGTGCCCGAGCAAAAACTATGTGCAAATGAGGGGGGGGAGGGTCGGTTTTATAGAAAACCGTGCACGCCTCGCGCAGCACCATCATGCGCGGCGCATGACGGTCCTGCGCGAGTTGTGGTACTGCCACGTGGCAGTCTTATCCTTCCACGCCAGCAGCCCCTCGAATCCTCCTCGATTTCCGTGCGCGTACCCTTTTTTATCCGATTTTCGGGGGCAGTTTTGGAGGTCTTCCGGAACTCAAAACTGGGTCATGCGGCATATCGTCGGAAAGCTCTCGACGTCCTCTTTCCAACGATATAAAGTTTGCGCGAATCGGAGTTCGGACGAGGGAGTTATGGCTCCCGGAAGTCGGGGTATCGGAGCTGTTTTCGTGCACTCTTCCGGTGAAGATTCCGGTCAAACGGGGGATGCTTATCGGCGAACCGAGAGTTCCACGACGTAGCCGGAGTCATTATCTTTCCAACGCACCCGGGCTCGCGGATCAACTTGTTGCGAGCAGGAAAGACTCTGCGCGCGAAGGCGGCTGTCCGGGAGAAAAAATGCGTTTTGCTCCCAGCGCGTTTTTTCTCAAATCTTGTCCCAGTTCGCGCGCATATTTGACCTAGCTCCCGATGTCGGATTTTGACGTTCTTGGTACCGTCGGAAAGCTTGCGCTGCCTATTTTTGCAAGGTTCCGGATTCGCGGGAATCCGAGCTTGGACTCGTGAGATATGGCCCCGCGAGCAGAGTCCACCGGGGTGTTTTTGGTCCGTTTGAGGGCAGTTTTCCGATCAGGATTCCGGCTGACCCCGATAAATTCTTGGCGATCCGAGAGTTCCACGTCGTGCATGGATGTGTCCTCTTTCCAATGTGCCCGGGCTCGCAGATCAACTTGTTGCGAGTCAGGAAGACTCTGTGCGCAAGCGCGGCAACGTCGGTGGGAAAATTCCGGAAATTTCAGCACAGCCTTATTTCGTCGGCCTGTTTTCACGCGCGTGGTAGACGTAGCTCCCGATGTCGGATTTCGACGATCTTGGTATCGTCGGAAAGCTTGCGCTACCTACTTTTTCAACGGTACAGGCCTTGCACAGAGGCGAGCTTGGGTTCGCAAGATATGATCTTGCGAACAGAGGCCGTCGGAATGTTCCTTATGCCAAGGGGTCATCTTCTGACTGAGATTCCGGCTTGACCGGAGGAGCTCTTGACGATCCGAAAGTTGCGTGTGGTAGCTGAAGTGAACCTCTTGCCTAAGGGTCTTGGCTCGCGGACCAAGTTGCAGCGGGTCGGAGAGAATCTTTGCGCAAACGTTGCCTCCCAAATAGGCTGTTTTGTCAACAATACTTACCAAAAATTTGGCTAAGTATCGGACCGTTTTTTCGCAGTTTTGGCCACAACTCTCTCGTTTCTCGTCCGTTTTCGACCCGTAAAGTACGGAATCGAAGCTCTTGATATTCTCTATACCTTGGTCAAGGGGTGGTCAGTTCGATCCAGTTTTTGGTCTGGTCAACGGTCCGGTCAAACCTTGGTCAAACTTGGTCAACCTTGGTCAAACTTGGTCGAATTTGGTCAAAGCTCTCCAAACTCTTGGAAATGTATCCCGGACTTCATTTCAAGGGTTTCTGGGCACGGTGGGTCCTAGTCGGGTTGGAAACGGCTCGGTCAAACCTCGGTCAAACTTTGGTCAACTCTAGTCAAACTTGGTCAACCCTAGTCAAACTTGGTCAAACCTTGGGAAATGTGTCTCGGACCTTCTTTTTGGGAGTATTTGAGGTGATGAGCCCTCGTCGGAACAGACCGACTTGGTTCGGGCTGCCTCGTTTTGCGTGCCGACACCCGAGAAAATCCCGGGGGTAAAAATGGGGTTATGACAGCCTACCTTTTTAAACTTGGTTAACCTTGGCGTTGGTCGCTTGGTAAAACCAACAAACCTAGGCTTAGCAAATAAAAGGGAACACTAGAAGGGAGGTAACCGTTTTCTTAAACGGATGTCGTGGGGTGCCTAACACCTTCCCCACGCATAAGCAAACCCCCGAACCTATCTCTGGTTCAAGACCATTTTGTTGTAAATGTCTAAACAAGATAAAATCTGTTAGCCTCAAGGTTTCAATAATTATTAATTGGCTAATTAATCCAAGGACATTCATGTAGTTTTGATGATAACCATGATTTTAAGTTGTTCATTAATGATATTTTCATATGAACTAATGACTTATGTTTTAAAGCTTAATTTTGACTATTGATTTAATTGGACCAAGATGGCCAATTCAAATATCAAGCAAATGCAAAGTTGACAAGTTGCAAATTCATTGAAGATCAAAGTCATCAAGACTCAAGAGAAAGAAATCAAGCTCAAAGACAATGATCCGAGACATATGAGAAGTAAGAGTTAGGTTTTGTAAAGTTTATTAAGATTTGATCTTTAAGGCTCAACTTTAAAACCAACTTCAATTGAAAAATCTCTTAAAGTTTTCAAAGACAAACTTGATTGGTTGAAATTCAAATATAAGACAACCATATCAATTGAAAAATCTCTTAAAGTTTTCAAAGACAACTTGATTGGTTGAAATTCAAATATAAGACAACCATATCAATTGAAAAATCTCTTAAAGTTTTCAAAGAAAGCAACTTGATTGAAATTCACATGCAAGACAACCATATCAATTATGGTTGAAAAATCTTAAGAAGAAAAGTTTTCAAAGAAAGCAAATTGATTGATTGAAAATCAAGAAGAATGCAAGACAACATGATGGCTATAAATACTACCCTTTCTTCATTTCTAAACACCAAGCATACAAGAGAAATCAAAGATAGAAAAGATAACATCTTATACATCAATCCATCCTTCTCAAGCTTATATTTTCATATCATTCAAAATCCTTGATTGAAAATAAAATTTCTCTAAACACTTTTTGAGCCATATTGATCAAATCCTTGATATACTATTAGAGTGAGCATATTGTGTACAATTACTCTTTGAGAGAGCCTTATCTTGTACAACAAATACTTTGTTGAAACCTGTGAGTATTTTGTTAGGGTTTTGGTATAAATCCTAAGGAGTGAAAAGGATTTTTCACTCGGTGGTTACTCTTCACTGTGTAAGGAAGATTTGTAACGGTTTTATCTTCACCCGAAAGAAGATTGTCAAATAGTGGATTTGGGGAATCCTCAAGAAGTGTTCTTGAGGCGGGGACGTAGGCACGGAAGCCGAACCTCGATAACAATCATCGTGTTTGATTTTCTCTCTCTCTCTCTATCTTTTACATATTTAATTGCTTATATATATACTTGTGCTTGATTTCATATCATATCTATATTGCAATTAAATTGTGATCAAACATTTGCTAAATCAACATTTGCTATTTGAAGATAGTTTTTAATTCCGCATTTAAATCGAAAAAGTTTTCCTCAACCTAAATCACCCCCCCTCTTAGGTTGATATTTGGGTAACAAAATCTATTAGACATAGATGCCCAATCACACCTTAAATTTCCCATGATTGGTGGCGACTCCAGACTTGTGCTCACACGCAATAACATACACGTGTTCCCAAACACATACACAAACACACAACTCATATCTCGAAACTTAAAGAGATAGAGAGATCACACACACACTCGCCAAATGGGGGTCGGGATCAAGGAAAAAAAAAAGAAAAGACCTTAACTTTTAGGTCGAATTTTCCGCCGGTGTCGACACGCACCACAATAACTATCGGGGCCAAACAGACTATATGGCACGACTGGGGGCAAAATTGTTCCAGAGCGAAGTTTCGTGTCTTCGAAAAAACACGTTTGCGTTCTGAATTTTTTTACTAAACCGCCCCCTCACGTATTTTTGGGGCCAAACGGACCGTTTGGTGCGTTAGAGGGCAAAACTATTTCGCACAAAAACTTCGCTCCATTTTGCCTCCTAAGCCCCCAAAATCGTTTTTCTAAAAAACACGTTTCCGGTCAGAATTTTTTTACTTAGCCGCACCACAATAACTATCGGGGCCAAACGGACTATATGGCACGATTGGGGGCAAAATTGTTCCGAAGCGAAGTTTCGTGCCTTCGAAAAAGCACGTTTGTTTTCCGAATTTTTTTACTAAACCGCCCCCTCACGTATTTTTGGGGCCAAACGGACCATTTGGTGCGTTTCGGGGAAAAACTATTTCGCACGAAAACTTCGCTCCACTTTGCCTTGGAAGGCCCCGAAATCGTTTTTCTGTAAAGCACGTTTCCGATCATAATTTTTTTACTAAACCACACCACAATATCTATCGGGGCCAAACGGACTATATGGCACGATTGGGGGCAAAATTGTTCGGGAGTGAAGTTTCGTGTCTTCGAAAAGGCACGTTTGCGTTCCGAATTTTTTTACTAAACCGCCCCTTAACGTATTTTTGGGGCCAAACGGACCATTTGGTGCATTTGGGGGCAAAACTATTTCGCAGGAAAACTTCGTTCCACTTTGCCTCAGAAGGCCCCGAAATCGTTTTTTTGAAAAGCACGTTTCCGATCAGAATTTTTTTACTAAACCACACCACAATATCTATCGGGGCCAAACGGACTATATGGCACGATTGGGGGCAAAATTGTTCCGGAGTGAAGTTTTGTGTCTTCGAAAAAGCACGTTTGCGTTCCGAATTTTTTGACTAAACCGCCCCCTCACGTATTTTTGGGGCCAAACGGACCATTTGGTGCGTTTGGGGGCAAAACTATTTCGCACGAAAACTTCGCTCCACTTTGCCTCGGAAGGCCCCGAAATCGTTTTTCTGAAAAACACGTTTCCGATCAGAATTTTTTTACTAAACCGCACCACAATATCTATCGGGGCCAAACGGACTATATGGCACGATTGGGGGCAAAATTGTTCCGGAGCGAAGTTTCGTGTCTTCGAAAAAGCACGTTTGCGTTCCGAATTTTTTGACTAAACCGCCCCCTCACGTATTTTTGGGGCCAAACGGACCGTTTGGTGCGTTTGGGGGCAAAACTATTTCGCACGAAAACTTCGCTCCATTTTCCCTCCTAAGCCCCCAAAATCGTTTTTCTGAAAAACACGTTTCCGGTCAGAATTTTTTTACTAAACCGCACCACAATAACTATCGGGGCCAAACAGACTATATGGCACGATTGGGGGCAAAATTGTTCCAGAGCGAAGTTTCGTGCCTTCGAAAAAGAACGTTTACGTTTCGAATTTTTTGACTAAATCGCCCTCTCACGTATTTTTGGGGCCAAACGGACTGCTTGGTGTGTTTGGGGGCAAAACTATTTCGCACGAAAACTTCGCTCCATTTTCCCTCCTAAGCCCCCAAAATCGTTTTTTTGAAAAACACGTTTCCAGTCCGAATTTTTTTACTAAACCGCACAACTAACCATTCATACAAACCAAATTTTGTTTTAAAGGCGGTTTTCCATTCATCTCCTTCTTTTATCCTAATTTGATGATAACCACTCTTTAAATCAATCTTAGAAAATATGCAAGAACCATGCAGCTCATCTAACATATCATCTAAGCGTGGGATAGGATGGATAGGATCGGACGATACTTTTACTCATGTCCCTATGTTGTTGAATCGGGATTGCTATAAGCTGGTCAATCAAAATCGCACCCATCCTCATCCTCGTACTCCTGAAACAATAGAACTAGGCAAAGCCAGTTCGTTAGTGTTTAAAAGTGCCTCTTTGTACAAAAGTACAATCATCGGCTGATTTGAAAACATTGCTCGCTTGATCTCACTCACTTTTGCATAGAAATTCTTTTGTGTTCTCTCTGATTTTCTCTCAAGGGCCAAACTTTGATTTTCTTTTTCTCTCTCATTTTTCTCGGCCCCTCTCTGATTTTCACTCTTTTTCTTTTGCTCACTCTCTTTCTTTTGATCACTCTCCTTTTGTAATCTCACTTGATCCTCGTATACTTGCTGCGGTGTCAATGGTACAAGAGTGATTAATCGTTGATTAAGTACAAAAGAGTACTTGTTCGTAAAGCCATCATGCTTCACTTGCCTATCGAACTGCCATGGACGCCCTAGCAATAAATGTCCCGCTTGCATCGGTACTACATCACACATCACTTCATCTTCGTATTTACCGATTCGAAATGCAACTAGCACTTGCTTGTTCACCCTTATCTCACCACTATCATTTAGCCATTGCAACTTGTACGGTCTAGGGTGCTTTGCCATGGGCAATCCCAATTTCTCCACCATAATTGTGCTTGCAACATTAGTACAACTACCACCATCAATAATCACACTACATACCTTGTCTTTAACGTAGCACCTAGTGTGAAAGATGTTCTCCCGCTGTATTTCATCGACTCCTTTTGCTTGCAAGCTCAATGCTCTTCTTGCCACCAATGTCAATGCGTCAGGGGCTAAATACTCCTCCTCGAAAACGTCCTCCAATGGCGGCATGTCGTCGGTGTCAGAATCTTCACAATCGGTCACAATCTCACCATTGGCTTGCAACACCATGACTTGCTTGTTTGGACATTGACTTGCAATGTGGCCCCTGCCTTGACATCTAAAACATTTAATATCACGATTCCTAGAGGTAGAGGCTTCGGTTTTACCTTGAGGAACGTGGCTGGTGGTCACGGACTTGGGCTCGGGTTTGGGAGTTTGTGACTTGTCCAGCGGCTTGGCATGACTCGATTTCCAAGAGGTAGAACTAGAGTTATGGCCTGCACGTGTCCCACTCCCTCTCTTGAGTTGTTGTTCCACTTTGATAGCCATATGCACCATATCTTCCAATTCCACATAATGCTGCATCTCTACCTTATCATGGATCTCCCGGTTTAAGCCAAGTAAAAATCTAGCCATTGTGGCCTCCCGATCCTCCTCTACATTAGCGCGGATCATAGCAATCTCCATCTCCTTGTAGTAATCTTCTACGCTTCGACTCCCTTGTCTAAGACCTTGTAGCTTCTTGTACAACTCTCTGTAGTAGTAACTTGGAATGAACCGCTTTCTCATCACTACTTTCATCTCCTCCCATGTGTCTATTGGTCGTTCTCTATTCCGCCTCCTGTTTATCACAAGCTGATCCCACCAAGTAACAGCATATTCAGAAAATTCAATCACAGCTAATTTTACCTTCTTTGTCTCCGAGTAGTTGTGGCAATCGAACACGAACTCCATCTTCTTCTCCCACTCAAGATATGCCTCAGGATCAGATCTACCTTGAAAGGACGGAATCTTCATCTTAATACCACTCAAGTTGTTATCTTCGCGATTCCTAGCTCCTCCAAATCTTCCTCCGGGTCTCCTATTGTTAACAATGGAATCCCGATCTTCTTCTTCATCAAAACCAGACCCATAACGCTCTTCTTCCTCCTCCCTCGCTGGAACTCTTTCCCTTCTACGCAAATTACGACCGTTTTGTTTTTGCTCCTCACGTCTATTCTCCATTTGATCTATCCGTTCGTGAACCTGCTCCATCTCTATCTTCATCACACGCCTCATCTCACTCATCATGGCCTCCATAAACAACTTTCGGATCAGCCAATTTTGTTTCATCTTCGGCAATGCTCTTACCACTATCGTAAGTCATGATTGCTGCAAAACAAAGGTTAGAGAGAAAAGAAACAAAAAAAAGAAAGGACCTCACGAATCACTCCCTTACGTGTTTACACTCAAGAATGTGGATCACTCTCCACTCGTGTTTCACTCAAAATAATATGGCTTTTACCCTCCGATGTTCTCACCACTCTTTCACTCGATAATTCTCTTTCAGTTCTTTTGAAACTAAACAAACAACTCAAAATTTCCCGCAACAATTCACCAAGAATTAATCAAGGAATTTCAGATTTGGACACAAGGAATATGGAATTTTTTTTTTTTTCAGATTAGAATTAGAAGGAATATGGCAGTTTGAAATTTTGGAAGCACAGAATAGTGAATTTTTTTTTTTTTTTTTGAACTTTTTTTTTCTTCTTCTTTTCTCTTTTTTTTTTTTTTTTTTTTTGATCAGCAACTAGCTTTTGTGAATAATAAAAATAAGATTTTCGAAATAACTAAGAGATGGGAGACCAGAACAATAGTTTAGACATCAACAAGAACAAACAAAGGTTGAACAGATAGGGTAAAGGAAATTCTGCTAAGAAGAGATAAATGATATGGACGGCTAAAGAAGAAACAAAGGAATGAAAAATGTTAAAGGATAGGCAAACCTGAACTAGAAACCGTGCTCTGATACCAGATGATGTGAACCCCGTCAAGAATAACGAGACCCAACAACGAAAGGGAACCCAAGATCGTTCTATGGACAGATTCGAATGGAAGACCTCGACCCTTTGTTTATGACAAACAAGAACCTCGGTATAAGGAAGACGCCACAAACGGTGATGGAGTTTCCGTTTGATAAGTCGAGATGAACGCCACGGGAAATCCCGATAAGTTCAAGTAGTTCTTCAAAGAACCAAAGAGAATAAACCTCACCAGTTTTTATTAATGATCAATGATGTTCTATTACAATGAGTGCAGGCTATTTATAACCTGTTTTCAAACCCTAGATGAATACATAATATAAAGGAAACGAATTTGGTTACTAAAAGACTAAAATAAAAGGGCCTAAAATTAAGGCTAATAATGTCTGACATTAGCTTCTCCAAAATAGACTGAAAATATTGAAAGTCTGACCTGAAATGGAAAAGTCTAAAATAGTGCCTGCCAACTGAAAAGAAAGTCTGAAATGGAAAAGTCTAAAATGGAGGGTGCCTAAAATTATGGAAAGTCTGAAATGGTTGTCATTATCAGCTTCAGAATTAATTGACTTGGAAAAGGAATAGTTTAAACCAGCCAATTTATTGGCCTTGACCGGATCCTTCTAGAACTTGAATCAAAGTGATGATTCTTTGTTGCCCAGGTGGATCATGCCCAATGGGCCTCCACGAATTTGCTTGAGCCCATAACTCTTGAATGAGCCCGTTGAGTACATCCTTGAACTTCTTTGCTCGTGCTCTCGTAACTGGCCCAATTGGTACTTGAACGAGGTCCTTTGAAGTGGTGCCTTGATCTCCATCACCGTGTATTAGGGCCAAGGGTTTATTAGGAAAGTTTTTTTAGGAAAGAATTACTGTTCACGCAGGGGTATCTGTGGGAAAAAAGAGTTCTAGCTTTGTTAGGATTTTAATTAGGTTTTGGTTTAAATACTCTTTGTAGCCTCATTTGAAGGCAACAATATATTGAATTTTCATAGTGAGTTGAGTTTTCTCCTCCTGTTCTTGATTGAACTTTTGAACTTATCAAAGGTAACTCACAACCTTTGTGGCGTTCCTCCTTGTAATCTGGTTTCTTGAGATAGGTTCTTCATCGGGTCTAGATTTTAATATAATCTAGGTTCTTGAAACAGGTTCTCAACGGGTCTAGATTCTCCATCCATTGACTTGATCTTGGCTTTCTTGGGTGAGTTTTCAAATTGATTGTGGGTTCAAGGGATTCCATTCCGCGGGTTCATATCACTTTGGAACCGAAATACGATATTTCTATGCCAAAACATTTAAGCACTGTGGTTAGGTTCAACTACAATCCATTTTGTGTCCATACGGCCCTTTTTGGGCAAAAATGAGTGCTGTATAACATTTTGGAACAAAAATAGGTACTTTTGGTTTCCCAAAATGCAAGGACAGTGTTATGCTTCAAATCCAAGCTAAAATTTTATTTTGGGTCCAAAACAAGCCGAGGGTAATCATCTATACGCAAATGAGAGATTTTGAAGTCAAAACATGAGAGGAAAAAGTTTTGAATAAATAGTAAAGGAATTGTATAAGTCAACAGAATCCTTTGGAACCGTAATACGATATTTCTGTGTCAAAACATTTAAGCACTGTGTTTGGTCCAAATACAATTCTTTTTGTGTCCATACTGTCCTTTTTGACCAAAAATGAGTGTTGTATAACATTTTGGAACAAAAATAGGTACTTTGGGTTTCCCAAAATCCAAGGATAATGTCATGCTTCAAATCCAAACCAAAATTTCATTTTGGGACCAAAACAAGCCGATGGTAATCATTTGAACCCAAATAAGAGATTTTGAAGTCAAAACTTGTGAGGAAAAAGTTTTGAATAAAAAGTAAAGGAATTGTATAAGTCAATAGAATCCTTTGGAACTGTAATACGATATTTCTGTGCCAAAACATTTAAGCATTGTGGTTAGGTTCAACTACAATCCTTTCTATGTCCATATGGTCCTTTTTGGGCAAAAATGAGTGTTGTATAACATTTTGAAACAAAAATAGCTACTTTTGGTTTCCCAAAATGCAAGGACAATCTTATACTTCATATCCAAACTAAAATTTCTTTTTGGGTCCAAAACAAGCTGAGGGTTTTCATTTGGACCCAAATAAGAGATTTTGAAGTCAAAACATGTGAGGAAAAAGTTTTGAGTAAAGAGTAAACGAATTATATAAACCAAGTCAATAGAAACCTTTGGAACCTTAATACGATATTTTTGTGCCAAAACATTTAAGCACTGTGTTTGGCTTCAACTACAATCCTTTCTGTGTCCATACGGTCTTTTTTGGGCAAAAATGAGTGCTGTTTAACATTTTAGAACAAAAATAGGTACTTTTGTTTTCCTAAAATGTAAGGACAATGTTATGCTTCAAATCCAACCGAAAATTTCATTTTGGGCCCAAAACAAGCCGAGGGTAATCATTTGGACCCAAATGAGAGATTTTGAAGTCAAAACTTGTGAAGAAAAAGTTTTGAAAAAAAAGTAAAGGAATTGTATAAACCAAGTCAACAGAATCCTTTGGAACCGTAATACGATATTTCTGTGTCAAAACATATAAGCACTGTGTTTTGGTCCAAATACAATCTTTTCTGTGTCCATAGCGGTCCTTTTTTGGGCAAAAATGAGTTCTGTATAACATTTTGGAACAAAAATAGGTACTTTTGGTTTCCCAAAATGCAATGGACAATGTTATGCTTCAAATCCAAACCAAAATTACATTTTGGGTTCAAAACAAGGCGAGGGTAATCATTTGAACCCAAATGAGAGATTTTGAAGTGAAAACATTGTGAGGAAAAAGTTTTGAGTAAAAGAGTAAAGGTAATGGTATAAACAAAGTCAAAAGAAACCTTTGGAACCGTAATACGATATTTTTGTGTCGAAACATTTAAGTACTAGGTTTTGGTCCAAATACAATCCTTTTCAGCGTCCATACGGACTTTTTAGGGCGAAAATGAGGGCAGTATAACATTTTGGAACAAAAATAGGTACATTTGGTTTTCCAAAATGCAAGGACAATGTTATGCTTCAAATCCAAACTAAAATTTCATTTTGGGTCCAAAACAAGCCGAGGGTAATCATCTGGACCCAAATGAGAGATTTTGAAGTCAAAACATGTGAGGAAAAAGTTTTGAATAAATAGTAAAGGAATTGTATAAGTCAACAGAATCCTTTGGAACCGTAATACGATATTTCTGTGTCAAAACATTTAAGCACTGTCTTTGGTCCAAATACAATCCTTTCTGTGTCCATACTGTCCTTTTGGGGCAAAAATGAGTGCTGTATAACATTTTGGAACAAAAATAGGTACTTTTAGGTTTCCCAAAATGCAAGGATAATGTTATGCTTCAAATCCAAACCAAAAATTCATTTTGGGACCAAAACAAGCCGAGGGTAATCATTTGAACCCAAATAAGAGATTTTGAAGTCAAAACATGTGAGGAAAAAGTTTTGAATAAAAGAGTAAAGGAATCGTATAAACGAAGTCAACAGAAATCCTTTTGAACCGTAATACGATATTTCTGTGCCAAAACATTTAAGCACTGTGCTTAGGTTCAACTACAATCCATTATGTGTCCATACGGTCCTTTTTGGGCAAAAATGAGTGCTGTATAACATTTTGGAACAAAAATAGGTACTTTTGGTTTCCCAAAATGCAAGGACAATGTTATGCTTCAAATCCAAACTAAAATTTCATTTTGGGTCCAAAACAAGCCGAGGGTAATCATTTGGACGCAAATGATATTTTGAAGTCAAAACATGGGAGGAAAAAGTTTTGAATAAAAAGTAAAGGAATCGTATAAACGAAGTCAACAGAAATGCTTTGTAACCGTAATACGATATTTCTGTGCCAAAACATTTAAGCACTGTGCTTAGGTTCAACTACAATCCATTCTGTGTCCATACGGTCCTTTTTGGGCAAAAATGAGTGTTGTATAACATTTTGGAACAAAAATAGGTACTTTTGGTTTCCCAAAATCCAAGGACAATTTTATGCTTCAAATCCAAACTAAAATTTTATTTTGGGTCCAAAACAAGCCGAGGGTAATCATCTGGACACAAATGAGAGATTTTGAAGTCAAAACATGAGAGGAAAAAGTTTTGAATAAATAGTAAAGGAATTCTATAAGTCAACAGAATCCTTTGGAACCGTAATACGATATTTTATTGTCAAAACATTTAAGCACAGTGTTTGGTCCAAATACAATCCTTTTTGTGTCCATATTGTCATTTTTGACCAAAAATGAGTGTTGTATAACATTTTTGAACAAAAATAGGAACTTTTGGTTTCCCAAAATGTAAGGACAATCTTATACTTCATATCCATGCTAAAATTTCTTTTTGGGTCCAAAACAAGCTAAGGGTAATCATTTGAACCGAAATGAGAGATTTTGAAGTCAAAACATGTGAGGAAGAAGTTTTGAGTAAAGTGTAAAGGAATTGTATAAACCAAGTCAACCGAAACCTTTGGAACCGTAATACAATATTTCTATGCCAAAACAAGCCGAGCGCTGTATAACATTTTGGAACAAAAATCGGTACTTTTGGTTTCCCAAAATGTAAGGACAATGTTATACTTCAAATCCAAACGAAAATTTCATTTTGGGTCCAAAACAAGCCAAGGGTAATCATTTGGACCCAAATGAGAGATTTTGAAGTCAAAATTTGTGAGGAAAAAGTTTTGAAAAAGAAGTAAAGCAATTGTATAAACCAAGTCAACAGAATCCTTTGGAACCGTAATACGATATTTCTGTGTCAAAACATTTAAGCACTGTGTTTTGGTCCAAATACAATCCTTTCTGTGTCCAAGCCGTCTTTTTTGGGCAAAAATGAGTTCTGTATAACATTTTGGAACAAAAATAGGTACTTTTGGTTTCCCAAAATGCAAGGACAATGTTATGCTTCAAATCCAAACCAAAATTTCATTTTGGGTTCAAAACAAGCCGAGGGTAATCATTTGAACCCAAATGAGAGATTTTGAAAGCAAAAC
The DNA here is from genome assembly GCA_907173295.1 of Fagus sylvatica. Classification (NCBI taxonomy): domain Eukaryota; kingdom Viridiplantae; phylum Streptophyta; class Magnoliopsida; order Fagales; family Fagaceae; genus Fagus; species Fagus sylvatica. The sequence goes on from OU015761.1 coordinate 72,632,689, forward strand.
TTGTGAGGAAAAAGTTTTGAGTAAAGAGTAAAGGTAATCGTATAAACGAAGTCAAGAGAAACCTTTGGAACCGTAATACGATATTTCTGTGTCGAAACATTTAAGCACTAGTGTTTTGGTCCAAATAAAATATTTTCTGTGTCCATACGGTCCTTTTTTGGGCAAAAATGAGTGCTGTATAAAATTTTGGAACAAAAATAGGTACTTTTGGTTTCCCAAAATGCAAGGACAATGTTATGCTTCAAATCCAAACCAAAATTTCATTTTGGGTCCAAAACAAGCCGAGGGTAATCATTTGAACCCAAATGAGAGATTTTGAAGTCAAAACATTGTGAGGAAAAAGTTTTGAGTAAAGAGTAAAGGAATCGTATAAACGAAGTCAACAGAAATCCTTTGGAACCGTAATACGATATTTCTGTGTCAAAACATTTAAGCACTGTGTTTGGTCCAAATACAATCCTTTCTGTGTCCATACGGTCCTTTTTGGGCAAAAATGAGTGTTGTATAACATTTTGGAACAAAAATAGGTACTTTTGGTTTCCCAAAATGCAAGGACAATGTTATGCTTCAAATCCAAACCAAAATTTCATTTTGGGTCCAAAACAAGCCGAGGGTAATCATTTGAACCCAAATGAGAGATTTTGAAGTCAAAACATGTGAGGAAAAAGTTTTGAGTAAAAAGTAAAGGAATTGTATAAGTCAACAGAATGCTTTGTAACCGTAATACGATATTTCTGTGTCAAAACATTTAAGCACTGTGTTTAGGTTCAACTACAATCCATTCTGTGTCCATACGGTCCTTTTTGGGCAAAAATGAGTGCTGTATAACATTTTGGAACAAAAATAGGTACTTTTGGTTTCCCAAAATGCAAGGACAATGTTGATGCTTCAAATCCAAACCAAAATTTCTTTTTGGGTCCAAAACAAGCCGAGGGTAATTCATTTGAACCCAAATGAGAGATTTTGAAGTCAAAACATGTGAGGAAAAAGTTTTGAATAAAGAGTAAAGGAATTGTATAAGTCAACAGAATCCTTTGGAACCGTAATATGATATTTCTGTGTCAAAACATTTAAGCACTGTGTTTTAGGTTCAAACTACAATCCTTTCTGTGTCCATACGGTCCTTTTGGGGCAAAAATGAGTGTTGTATAACATTTTGGAACAAAAATAGGTACTTTTGGTTTCCCAAAATGCAAGGACAATGTTATGCTTCAAATCCAAACCAAAATTTCATTTTGGGTCCAAAACAAGCCTGAGGGTAATTCATTTGAACCCAAATGAGAGATTTTGAAGTCAAAACATGTGAGGAAAAAGTTTTGAGTAAAGAGTAAAGGAATCGTATAAACGAAGTCAACAGAAACCTTTGGAACCGTAATACGATATTTCTGTGTCAAAAACATTTAAGCACTGTGTTTGGGTTCAAACTACAATCCTTTCTGTGTTCATACGGTCCTTTTTGGGCAAAAATGAGTGCTGTAAAACATTTTGGAACAAAAATAGGTACTTTTGTTTTCCTAAAATGCAAGGACAATGTTATGCTTCAAATCCAAACCGAAAATTTCATTTTGGGTTCTAAAACAAGCCGAGGGTAATCATTTGAACCCAAATGAGAGATTTTGAAGTGAAAACATTGTGAGGAAAAAGTTTTGAAAAACAAGTAAAGGAATCGTATAAACGAAGTCAACAGAAACCTTTGGAACCGTAATACGATATTTCTGTGTCAAAACATTTAAGCACTGTGTTTTGGTCCAAATACAATCCTTTCTGTGACCATATACGGTCCTTTTTGGGCAAAAATGAGTTCTGTATAACATTTTGGAACAAAAATAGGTACTTTTGGTTTCCCAAAATGCAATGGACAATGTTATGCTTCAAATCCAAACCAAAATTACATTTTGGGTTCAAAACAAGCCGAGGGTAATCATTTGAACCCAAATGAGAGATTTTGAAGTGAAAACATTGTGAGGAAAAAGTTTTGAGTTAAAGAGTAAAGGTAATCGTATAAACGAAGTCAACAGAAACCTTTGGAACCGTAATACGATATTTCTGTGTCAAAACATTTAAGCACTATGTTTTGGTCCAAATACAATCCTTTCTGTGTCCATACGGTCCTTTTTAGGGCCAAAAATGAGTGGTTGTATAACATTTTGGAACAAAAATAGGTACTTTTGGTTTCCCAAAATGCAAGGACAATGTTATGCTTCAAATCCAAACCAAAATTTCATTTTGGGATTCAAAACAAGCCGAGGGTAATCATTTGAACCTCAAATAAGAGATTTTGAAGTGAAAACATGTGAGGAAAAAGTTTTGAGATAAAGAGTAAAGGAACTGTATAAACGAAGTCAACAGAAACCTTTGGAACCGTAATACGATATTTCTGTGTCAAAACATTTAAGCACTGTGTTTTGGTCCAAATACAATCCTTTTCTGTGTCCATACGGTCCTTTTTAGGGCAAAAATGAGTGCTGTATAACATTTTGGAACAAAAATAGGTACTTTTGGTTTCCCAAAATGCAAGGACAATGTTATGCTTCAAATCCAAACCAAAATTTCATTTTAAGTTCCAAAACAAGCCGAGGGTAATCATTTGAACCCAAATGAGAGATTTTGAAGTGAAAACATGTGAGGAAAAAGTTTTGAATAAAAGAGTAAAGGAATCGTATAAACGAAGTCAACAGAAATCCTTTGGAACCGTAATACGATATTTCTGTGTCAAAACATTTAAGCACAATGTTTTTGGTCCAAATACAATCCTTTCTGTGTCCATACGGTCCTTTTTTGGGCAAAAAAGAGTGTTGTATAACATTTTGGAACAAAAATAGGTACTTTGGTTTCCCAAAATGCAATGGACAATGTTATGCTTCAAATCCAAACCAAAATTTCATTTTGGGTTCAAAACAAGCCGAGGGTAATCATTTGAACCCAAATGAGAGATTTTGAAGTCAAAACTTGTGAGGAAAAAGTTTTGAGTAAAGAGTAAAGGTAATCGTATAAACGAAGTCAACAGAAACCTTTGGAACCGTAATACGATATTTCTGTGTCAAAACATTTAAGCACTAGTGTTTTGGTCCAAATACAATCCTTTTCTGTGTCCATACGGTCCTTTTTGGGCAAAAATGAGGTGCTGTATAAAATTTTGGAACAAAAATAGGTACTTTTGGTTTCCCAAAATGCAAGGACAATATTATGCTTCAAATCCAAACCTAAAATTTCATTTTGGGTTCCAAAACAAGCCGAGGGTAATCATTTGAACCCAAATGAGAGATTTTGAAGTCAAAACATTGTGAGGAAAAAGTTTTGAGTAAAGAGTAAAGGAATCGTATAAACGAAGTCAACAGAAACCTTTGGAACCGTAATACGATATTTCTGTGTCAAAACATTTAAGCACTGTGTTTTGGTCCAAATACAATCCTTTCTGTGTCCATACGGTCCTTTTGGGGCAAAAATGAGTGCTGTATAACATTTTGGAACAAAAATAGGTACTTTTGGTTTCCCAAAATGCAAGGACAATGTTATGCTTCAAATCCAAACCAAAATTTCATTTTGGGTTCTAACAAGCCGAGGGTAATCATTTGAACCCAAATGAGAGATTTTCGAAGTGAAAACATTGTGAGGAAAAAGTTTTGAATAAAAAGTAAAGGAATCGTATAAACGAAGTCAACAGAAATGCTTTGGAACCGTAATACGATATTTCTGTGTCAAAACATTTAAGCACTGTGTTTTGGTCCAAATACAATCCTTTCTGTGTCCATACGGTCCTTTTGGGGCAAAAATGAGTGCTGTATAACATTTTGGAACAAAAATAGGTACTTTTGGTTTCCCAAAATGCAAGGACAATGTTGATGCTTCAATATCCAAACCTAAAATTTCATTTTGGGTTCAAAACAAGCCGAGGGTAATTCATTTGAACCCGAAATGAGAGATTTTGAAGTCAAAACATGTGAGGAAAGAAGTTTTGAATAAAAGAGTAAAGGAATCGTATAAACGAAGTCAACAGAAACCTTTGGAACCGTAATACGATATTTCTGTGTCAAAACATTTAAGCACTGTGTTTTAGGTCCAAACTACAATCCTTTCTGTGTCCATACGGTCCTTTTTGGGCAAAAATGAGTGCTGTATAACATTTTGGAACAAAAATAGGTACTTTTGGTTTCCCAAAATGCAAGGACAATGTTATGCTTCAAATCCAAACCAAAATTTCATTTTGGGTTCCAAAACAAGCCGAGGGTAATCATTTGAACCCAAATGAGAGATTTTGAAGTGAAAACATGTGAGGAAAAAGTTTTGAGTAAAGAGTAAAGGAATTATTATATAAACGAAGTCAACAGAAACCTTTGGAACCGTAATACGATATTTCTGTGTCAAAAACATTTAAGCACTGTGTTTTGGGTCCAAACTACAATCCTTTCTGTGTCCATACGGTCCTTTTTGGGCAAAAATGAGTGCTGTATAACATTTTGGAACAAAAATAGGTACTTTTGGTTTTCCTAAAATGCAAGGACAATGTTATGCTTCAAATCCAAACCGAAAATTACATTTTGGGTTCAAAACAAGCCGAGGGTAATCATTTGAACCCAAAATGAGAGATTTTGAAGTGAAAACATTGTGATAAAAAAAGTTTTGAAAAACAGAGTAAATGGAATCGTATAAACGAAGTCAACAGAAACCTTTGGAACCGTAATACGATATTTCTGTGTCAAAACATTTAAGCACTGTGTTTTGGTCCAAATACAATCCTTTCTGTGTCCATACGGTCCTTTTGGGGCAAAAATGAGTTATGTATAACATTTTGGAACAAAAATAGGTACTTTTGGTTTCCCAAAATGCAATGGACAATGTTATGCTTCAAATCCAAACCTAAAATTACATTTTGGGTTCTAACAAGCCGAGGGTAATCATTTGAACCCAAATGAGAGATTTTGAAGTGAAAACATTGTGAGGAAAAAGTTTTGAGTAAAGAGTAAAGGTAATCGTATAAACGAAGTCAACAGAAACCTTTGGAACCGTAATACGATATTTCTGTGTCAAAACATTTAAGCACTGTGTTTTGGTCCAAATACAATCCTTTTCAGTGTCCATACGGTCCTTTTTGGGGCAAAAATGAGTGTTGTATAACATTTTGGAACAAAAATAGGTACTTTTGGTTTCCCAAAATGCAATGGACAATGTTATGCTTCAAATCCAAACCAAAATTTCATTTTGGGATTCAAAACAAGCCGAGGGTAATCATTTGAACCTCAAATAAGAGATTTTGAAGTCAAAACATGTGAGGAAAAAGTTTTGAGATAAAGAGTAAAGGAACTCGTATAAACGAAGTCAACAGAAACCTTTGGAACCGTAATACGATATTTCTGTGTCGAAACATTTAAGCACTATGTTTTGGTCCAAATACAATCTTTTCTGTGTCCATACGGTCCTTTTTGGGGCAAAAATGAGGGCTGTATAACATTTTGGAACAAAAATAGGTACTTTTGGTTTCCCAAAATGCAAGGACAATGTTATGCTTCAAATCCAAACCAAAATTTCATTTTAAGTTCCAAAACAAGCCTGAGGGTAATCATTTGGACCCAAATGAGAGATTTTGAAGTGAAAACATGTGAGGAAAAAAGTTTTGAATAAAAAGTAAAGGAATCGTATAAACCAAGTCAACAGAAACCATTTGGAACCGTAATACGATATTTCCGTGTCAAAACATTATAAGCACTGTTTTTTTTGTCCAAATACAATCCTTTCTGTGTCCATACGGTCCTTTTTTGGGCAAAAATGAGTGCTGTATAACATTTTGGAACAAAAATAGGTACTTGTGGTTTCCCAAATTGCATGGATAATGTTATGCTTCAAATC